>WSYQ01000605.1:0-88975 GCA_011426435.1 Lysiphlebus fabarum
GAATTTAATGGGGATGTTTGTCTAGCAAGATGTGAGATTTGTGCTTTGTCACGCGGATTTTCAAAAACAACTATATAATTAGTATTTAAAAAAATTTCCCTATAAAATTTACCACCATGAAATAAATTTTGTGATAGAAACAATATACTCAAGTTACGATGGTGTGACCCTTTTGTAAATATATCTAGTACAGATGAACCACTACTACTTTCACGCATCAAATCATCCATAATAATTAACTTTGTTTTTTTTATATCATTAAAATCCTGCATATCAGGTAAACCTTCTTGAAATTCAACATTTTTATATTCAGTATACACCGGTTGCCATTCAGCATAATACAATGTTATTCGATCAAACGTAGTATCACATAATTCTGATAATTCTTTTAAAAAACGTTTAGTCCATACACTTTTACCAGCACCTGAAGGGCCTGAAATAATTATTTCACATGGATGTGTCATTTGCCAAGCCATGATGATAACTAAAAATAATGACAAGTTTTGGATAAGGTTATATATATGTCCCATTCTAAGCATTTTCACGGGGTTTGCGGCCTGACCCCCTGCGATTTTGTTCATTTTTTAATATCTTGTAGATTTTGGCATTAAAAAAGACACGTATTTTTTTTTTTTTTTTTTTTTTTGCAATTTTTGAGGGCGCCACTATCGAATTTCACTCCAATTTCAAGATATCTCAAAAAGCCCCTTTTTTATTTTTCTGAATTTTTGATCATAAATTCGAGGACGCAAAACAAGTATTTTAAGCCCTTGTAGAAAGTGGGCACTCAATGCGAAGTATTTTTTTTCGATTTTTGAAATTTTGAAAAAATGATAAAAAACAAATTTTTTTTTCCAAAATTTTTTTTTTTTTTTTTTTTCAGAATTAAAAAAAAAAAAGAAATCGAAATTTACTCTTATGAAATTTCCAATTTCTTCTTAGTTTTCCAGAAAAAACCATTTAACAGACCGAAAGTTGAAAAAAAATTTTTTTTTTTTAAATTTCAAAAATCGAAAAAAAATACTTCGCATTGAGTGCCCACTTTCTACAAGGGCTTAAAATACTTGTTTTGCGTCCTCGAATTTATGATCAAAAATTCAGAAAAATAAAAAAGGGGCTTTTTGAGATATCTTGAAATTGGAGTGAAATTCGATAGTGGCGCCCTCAAAAATTGCAAAAAAAAAAAAAAAAATACGTGTCTTTTTTAATGCCAAAATCTACAACATATTAAAAAATGAACAAAATCGCAGGGGGTCAGGCCGCAAACCCCGTGAAAATGCTTAGAATGGGCCATATATATATATATATATATATCATTTACAAATAATAACAAGTTTGTAATAATTTTTTTTTTTTAAAAACATTTATTAACATAAAAAATATCACTAGGTTTATTTACATACATATTTTACATACATTACATATTTTACATTCGCATTTGCGATTACGTTTCTTTTTAAATTGTAACTATTAATTTTTAATTTGGACTTTACCAGATGTAACGCGATATTTTAGTTATTTATTTTATTCAAAAGTTATATTATTTTTATTTTAACATTTTTTATATTCTTTCATTTAATTTTTCTGACCTATTTTGAATAATTGAAAAGACGTTGAAAATAAATATTTTACATCCGTTAAAGTCAAGACAAATAATTTTATAATAATTTTATAATGCTGACTATCATGGGAACAATAACTGGCCATTGGCCTCAAAATAAGAGGTTTAAAAATTGTTAAATGTCAGGTTGTTGTTTTTCTATTATTATCAGTTCCAGAATTAGTTTACATATTTTCTCGAATTTATTATTTAATTATTTTATTAATTGTAATTTATTTATAAATAGTATCTGGGATAAAATTTTAAATATTAAATAAAAATAGCAACCTTGCACGTAACAATATCTAAGTTAATTTTGTGCCTTTAACAATTGTTCCAATGCTCGATATTGGTACTTTTTCAAATATTTCACGTAAAACAAATTGTGCATCATAACCTCCACCATCATGGGCTATGCAAATTAACTTTGAATATCTTCACTTAGACTTCAAAACTAAATCAACCAAGTGTGTCATCGCGTCATCACCTTGATGCGTAAACTCTCTTGTTTCACTGCAATGACAATTTTCAGTAGTATCTAACTCTGCACAAATTTCACACACTATATGAGAACAAAAATAATTGATGATATGCATTTTCAATTGCTTATTTTTATAGGGTCTCAATTCAGAACGTGTTTCAAAATCGAAAAATAAAAATCAATTTTTTTTATTATCTTTACGATCACTATGTCTTATTGGTCCCGGCTTTATATAACATAAATGAACTGGTTTTTTATACAGTTGACATGGACTACAATAATAATAACCACAGTGATGCTCACTATTACGTATGTAGACTTTTAGACACGACACTCATTTTTTTATTCGATCACAAACTGAAAAATTTCTTGAATATGAGTCTTGACGTCAATGATTTTCATAACAATTTCTACTATAAAACATAAGATTACATGTTAAACATTTCTTAAAATCGTCATTAAAATTATTTTATTTACATGACGGATAACTCAGACACTTTTCACATATTGTCCAGCATGGCTTATGATATTCATTTTCCTGATAACCACAATTACACCAATTACACCAAATTTTAACACCACCACCCATAAAAATATGCATATTTTTAATCGGTTCAAAATGTTTGTCATCAGGATAATAAACTATATTTAAAATTTTCATGTTTTCACGCTGTATCCCACGATTTAATAAAGTTTTTTTTCCATCAAAAAAAAGTGTATGACCATAATTAATATCAAAATTCCAAATCACTAGAGCGGCAGATTCTGTAACTAGATAATTTTAAAATAAAATTATTTCATTAAGCCCACAACCATCAACAGGTACAATAACACCAGCCCTTTCACAGTGTTCCATACTTTCTCTTTTATTATTGGTCAAAATTTTTTTTTTCTTATTTCCCATTTTTTCTATTAGTAAACATGTAAGGATTGACCGCGGTAAACATAAATATAAATCATCATATTTAAGTTTTAATGTACATTGAGCCTTTTTCACTAGACACTTTGGTGCACTTCCACCTATCGATGATTTCAACACTGCCAAATCTATAGTGAATAAATCGTTTGCTTGTATCGGATCATTACTTTGACAAATACTACCAACAATTTCCCATCAGCGCTCAAATGTAAAATTTTTTATTGGTGTTAAATGGGTGTGAGCTTCTGAGTTCATAGTCGGTGTTTTAAAACTGAGAATGATTCTGTCGCGGTCATTATCAGAGTAATTCTTAATTATATCAAAAACTTCTGAAAATGCTTCTTCAACCCATTTTTAGCAAATGTATTTTCAGGTATATTTTTCACTTTAAAGTTTATTAAATGTTTATTCAAATTATATTTTGGTACACTTGTCTGTGATTCATCAACAATGTCAATGCGTTGGAAGTCACTTGTATTATTATTATTATCACTATTATCGCCACCACCAGTCTGTAATACTTGATCAAGTATATGTTGATCTAGTCTTGTAGGAATCAGTTGATTTACTTTATTATTATCGAGCAAATTATCAAGAAAACCAAGCTCAACTCTATCACTTATGCCATCTATGAAATTATTATTATTATTATTATCGTCTGCATTATGTAATATTTGATCAACCACGTGTTGATCTATCGGGGCAGTTATTACTTTATCAGTTCGAGAATTATCGACGAGACTATAAGAAAATCAAACCCGAAACTTGCACTAAAATCATCACCAGGAAAATTCGACATTTTTTTTTTTTTTTATTTTTCTTTCCACCAGGTTATTTTTCAAAATGCAAGTGAAACGTTCAACGCTCAAAATGCAACTAATTAATTTCCATCTACCTCAAAAAAGATGTACCCAAAAAGTAGAAAAGAGAACACTGGTTATCGAAAAAAATAATTACCACCTAGAGTGCAAGAAAAATTTTGTTGACTGACTTTGTCATTCTCGATTGTTAATAAAGACAAAAAATAATATCAATAATACTTAAAATTTCAATAATAAATTTTTTTAAATGGTTGGGAAAATAGAGGATATTTCAAACAAGGGTTAAATTTTTTTTTTATTTATTCATTTTTTTTTTTATTATTATTATCTATAACTTCTGCACATTTTATACAATGGAAAAATTTATTTAATTTTACATATTCTCCACCACATAAATCGCAACAATACATTATTTTATTTTTTACATCTTTCAATTTTTTACTTTCTATATGATTGAGGTATTTTTGTAATTTTAAAATTTCAATACGCAGAGTTTCTGCAACTACATCTTCTTCACCTATTTGTTGTTGTCGTTGTTGTTCTGGTGATGGAGCTGGCGGCGATGGTGGTGCGCGCGTGGCAACCCTTCTAAACACCATACTTCATGGCACCTCCGACACATTTGTCGGACCTCTGTATTGGGGACCCCTGTCCGCTTTCCACACCCTGGATAAAGACAAGGCCCGCAACCATCTTCATCATCATACACGGACCCACTTACCACCTCGTTAGGGGACTCTAGCAATGGATGGTACTGGTGCTCAATATCATATATTTCCGACACACTTCAATACCCACTTCAGATGATGATGATGATGATGATGATGATGATGATGATGATGATATTGATATATCTAAAATAAAAACATATCATCATTATTGATATTGTCAATTTTTTTTTTTTTTTCTTTATATTTAAAAATTTATTTTTATTTACCTTCTGATATTTTTATTATTTTTTTTTCCCCATGCTCCAACTTTGGTTTATTTTCTGACACAACATCTAAAAAATATTATTATTATTTTTTATATTTAAAAAAAAAAATTTTTATTTTACCTTATTATTATTATTATTATTATTATTATTATTATTATTATTTACCTTGATGGTTTGATGTTATTTTCTATCTCCTGTTGTTTTTACAATCTATCTCGATAGGCCCAACTACTACCGGTGAATTTTTATTTTTTCTAATTTTCGGCAATGGTCGCTAATTTTTTGACGCCACCAGTGTTTCACAATAGTTTGACACAGTTTGAATTTCTGAAATATCATTATTTTATTTTAATTATTTATTTATTTGTTATTATTATAATAATAATAATTATTATTATTATTTAGCTTGTATATCGGGATGAGTTACTTTTTGTAAAACTGAAATATAAAATATTATTATTCTTACACATTTTTTATTAAATAATTGGTATAATAATAAGATTTTTTTTTTTTTACCCTCCAGTAAATCATTGAGGTCATCTTCATCGAAGGTCTGAGGTTCTATGTTGTTGTTGTTTACATCTAACCCTATCTGGTTGTCGGCCGTGTCTCCAGACTTTTCATTTGACACTTCTTCTTCTACTACACCGGGGACATTGTTTATGTTTACGAACTGACAGTCAGCTATGTCTCCAGTCTCTTTTTTTGGCACTATTTCTCCACTATTCCCATTATTATTACTGACATCTACACGTTTTTCTTCAGTCTCTTCTTTTGGCACTATTTCTTCACTGTTTTTATTACCATTATTATTATTATTGTTATCATTATTTGTAGCCATCTCAATATCTAAACATTTTTATTATTATTATTATTATTATCAAAACTACTATATTTATTATTTATAAAATAAAATAAACTTACCCAAAAAAATACTGTCATATTGATCGTCCTTCAAAAATTCTTGAACATATTTTAGAGTACGCACTTCTTCTTCATACTCTATATATTTTGAAATTGACACACACTTTTCTATATCCGTTTCCGCTAAAACTTTTTTTTTTAAATCTCTAACCTATTGCTTAAATCCTTATGTTTTTTTATTTCAAATTTTACGATCGCATCACTCATAAAATTATCCCTAAGAAAATTTTTTAAATTCTCTTTTTGCCCACGGAATCTTGTTTCACATAATTTGACCCATTGATGACGCGCGAGTGCTTGCATTTTTATTTTATTTGACTCGAGTAATGATTCCGGATAACACTCTATTTTTTTCAACCACTCAATTTCATCACACATTGATTTTTCAAACTTTATTAATATTTCATCATCACCATTGTTACGTGCCAGGTTGTTATTTTTATTAAATATTAAGATTATAAAATGATTTTAAATAAATAAATTATTAACAATTTATCCGAATATATTTTAGAATAGATCCCGATATTAAAACATTAAATTATTTAAATAAAAACAACACCCTGACACTTAACTATTTTTAATCCTCTTATTTTGCTATTACCTACAGGCTAGCGGGTTAGGAGGGAATGTGATTAGGTTGTAGAAAAATAAATGTACCTTGTAGTTTAAAAATCCAATTGTTTTGAGGGCGCGTCAGTCTGGATAGCCGCCGTTGATGAAAGTCAATGGATAAAATACAAGACACAAAGAATTTAATATATGAAGAAACACCCCGAATAATCAAAAGTCAATAGTTAGGT
Source organism: Lysiphlebus fabarum (assembly GCA_011426435.1). NCBI lineage: Eukaryota > Metazoa > Arthropoda > Insecta > Hymenoptera > Braconidae > Lysiphlebus > Lysiphlebus fabarum. The sequence continues at coordinate 6,483 of WSYQ01000605.1, forward strand.
CGTAACACAAATAAATTTCCACTTTAATATTTCTTTTTAAAACCTAATTAGGTGCTTAATTATTTTATTAGATGTTGACAGTTTTAAGTATAACACGAGAGTGATTTCCCTCTTTACAATTAGTTTTTTTATATTTTCATAATTTCTAAAATTTATGAGTGGGACTAATAATTAGCCAAACGCCAATTATTGTTCCCATGGTAGTCAGCATTATAAAATTATTTGTCTTGAATTTAACGGATGTAAAATATTTATTTACAACGTCTTTTTGAATAATTGAAAATATGTCAGCAAAATTAAATGAAAAAATATAAAAATGTTAAAATAAAAATAATATAATTTTTAAATAAATTAAATAACTAAAATATCGCGTTACATCCGGTAAATTCCAAACTTAAAAATTAATGGTTTAAATTTAAAAAGAAACGTAATCGCAAATGCGAATACGTAACACCATGTAACTTAATTTTTTTGTATAAAACACTACAGATTTCTTCTTCACACGTTTCATCTTGATTTTTTTTTTTCGTTTACGACCCGGTGAACACGAGGAAATTGATGTTGACTGATAGAAGTGAAGAAAACTTTTGACCATCAAATACTAAAATGTGAGGATGTGGTAAACCTCTTTTTTGCCATTCTATTGAAGAAACTCAAAATATAACATCATCAAAAATTTTATATTTTATTATCAGATTAATTAATTTCCTCAATTTACATTTAAATAATCTAGCTATTAAGTCATGACGATCGCTTGATTGCCGATAAGGCAACAAGTTTTTAATTTCATCCCATCGATTATTTCATGTACATGTAATAAATAAACATGGTTTTCCATTATGTTTTACATAACAAAGAGCATCTTGTATATATTCATGCATATGTCTTAGACTACCAATAAAACTTGCTGGTAAAATAAATTTTTGGGCTATATTATCTACATTTTCATCATTTTCGAATGCATCTTTTAAATGAATGTATTGTTTAACTTTAAGAGTTTTTTGATTACATCGAATATAACGTAAGCGTTCACTTTCAATTTTCGCATATCGACAAGAAACTGATTAAAAATTGTTTATAATATAATGAAAAATTTTTCAAATTATTACGTATCATAAGTTTATATGCAAAAAAATCCATTGCTGAAACTTTTTTTTTTGGAGTTAAATTAGTGTTACGGTTTATTTGCTTTAATTCAAAATGATATCCATCTTCCCCTTGCCAAAAAATTAGTGTATATTGTAGAGCATCATATGATTTATGAGTTTCTGACATGTTATTTTGTTGCTATGGTATATTGTTAAATTATAAAGCATATACTTCAGATAGATATAATGAAAAACAATAAAACTAAAATCAATAAATGAAAATATTAAACAGAATCAATTAAGTGCATATATTCATGGTATATATAAATGATATATATATATATATATATATCATGATCACAAAATGACATTTAAAATATCATATCTTCTAGTAGACCAGAAGAATTAAAACCCAATCATATTATAGAGATGAAAAAATCCTGAAGATGACGAAAAAATCATTATTTTTCTCCTGGTGATCGCAAAACCTCATATCTTCCAATAGACCATAAAAATTAAAACCTAATTATATTATCTTAATAAAAAAACCCCGAAGATGACGAAAAAATCAATTTTCACTTCCTGGTAATCGTAATACGTAACCTGAATGATTTTCTGTAAACCTAAACATTCCTAACCTTAAACTAAATGTCTATGTCAAATTTCAAGTGATTCGTACGAGTAGTTCGCATAAAACTGCGTTTACAAGAAATGACCTCTTTTTTTATTATATAGAAAAATAAACAGAAATACTAGATTCAATATTAACCAAAACGGAACGTAAATCAAACGAAATATAAATAAATAATTCATAATAGTTTACTATTTAAAATGCCAAAAGCAAGCATACCAAGTATGATAATAATATTATATTAATAATACCTATTAATAACATAAAAAAAAACTCACTATTAACCATATACTATTAATTATTAGCTCATAATCTTTGGGCAATAATAATTATCATTATAGTAACAGAAAATCCATTGTGAACGAGAATAATATAGTACATATAAGCTATGTGAAGCTATGTGCTACAAATTGTAGCGCGTTTTTTTTATATTATAAATAAAAAAATTTTAAAAAATTTCATTATTTAAGATTCTGTGCAATTGTTTATAACTCTATTGCTTGAATCATTTTTTTGTGGTTATTTTTAAGGTACGAATTCCAACCTTATGGTACAAATGAGGACAAATTATTCTGCATCTGTAGCAATTTTTTGTTTTCTCCTGTCATTTAAATAAAAAGTCATATTTAACCCTTTATGATATCCTCTACCCTTTGAGGTACAAATTAAAACAATAGTGGTCCGAATTAGTACAAATCAAGAAAAAAATGTATTACAAAAATTTTTCTAGGACATTCGCGGGCCAACTTCACATCGCTTTTTCATATGTGTAAGTATAACTCTACAAAAATATATATACTGAAAAAAAAAACGTCTGTAAAATAGAACTTTCCTGCTTGCAAATAAGTTTCTTGAATCATGAACAAAATGTTCTTGAACTTTGAAAAAAACTTCTTATTTCGAGAACAAAAATTTTCTTGAATCAAAACGTCTTAGTCATAATCCATGACGTGTGCGTCTTCTTTCATGAAAGATTTGTCTAATTTTGAAAGTGTTCCTCTTGGATTATCACAAAAAGTTTCTTGGTTCAAGGCAATATTGTCATAATCCAAGATGGATACTTCACAAATCATGACACAAATAGTCTTGGTTTATGACAATATTTGTCTATGATTTTAGAAGTATCCTTTTTGGATTATGGAAAAGTTTCTTGGTTCAAGACGGTACTGTCATAATCCAAGAATATTTGTGTTATTATTTTGGAAGTGTTCTTCTTGGATTATGACAATGAGTTTCATGGTCCACGACGCTATTGTCATAATCCACGACTATTTAGTTCATGATTTTAAAAGATTTTTTCTTGGATTATGATAATTGAATAAAAAAAAAAAAAAAATTACTTATTGTGATTTAGTTGGATACTTATTTAAACAATTGAATTAGTTTTTCTGTATGTGGCCCCATTACGCTATTAGGCTTAATTACGATTTTTTTTTTTTTTTTTTTTTGTGACTACCAACGCTCGGATTCAAACCCTATACCCTAAGTCTACCTATTCTATACCCGAGCCTTAACTAATCTAACCAAGGACGCAAGATTATTCAGCTAAGAATTATTCTTTTTCTTGTGTTACAAAGAAAACGAAAGCTAATATTATTTGTAACACAAGAGATAGAAAAACGCACACGTCATGGATTATGACATGTACGTCTTGATTCAACAAATTTTTTGTTCTTAAAATAAAAAGTTATTTTCACAATTTGAAAACATTTTGTCCATGATTCAAGAAAATTGTTTGCAGGAAGGAAACTTCTATTTTACAGAAGTTTTGTTCTAAAATTTAGAATTTTTTAAGTGTATTCTACCAGTTCTATTCTGATTAAGGTAATGAATTATACTTTGAATATAAAAATAAATTTCCACAGAAAAAAAAGGTAAACTTTATTTACAAATAAACAATTTTTACTCGATAATCATATTATAGTAATATATTATTTATATATTATTTATATTTATACATATAGTATATAAATAATATAATTATATATTGTTACTGGGATTCATATAAATAATAACGATTGACTTCTTCTTTTGAACTTTTTTAATTAACAATAATATTTATAATAATAAGAATAATAACGCTACATTTTATATCACACATTGAAACCTTGAATTATTCAATTTTATACGTTTATAATAACAAATAAATAAATCAATTTGTACATCAAGTTTTGGGCACTTTTCAACCAACAGCAGAAGAACTTCAGAAATACTACAGGAAACTACTGGTAAACCTTCATTGAAAATCACGAGTATTTAAGGCTTCAAAATTCTCACGAACTTCGTATTTAAGACGGCATAATACACAAACATTTTATTATTATTTTTGAACCAATTTAAAAAAAAAAAATTTGTAATAATAATAACAACAAATAACATTTTTTTTTTTTATAACGATACCAACTGAGATATCTAGGTGTTATCATACCTTACAACCTACAAGTCAAATTAACGTAAATCATTTTAAAGACTTGTTAATATTATCTGGTAATTATTTGATAATGAACAAATTATGATCAACTCATGATACATTTAAAGTCAATAAAAGGAGAGTATTAAACCACGAATAAATCATTTAAACTCAATATATATTCTGAGTAACACAATGGGATATTCAACAATTTTGTTTTTAAATGCAAAATCGAAGTGATGAACGAGAAAAACAATTATTCAATCAACAAATAATTGCTTAATACGAAAGAGTGGTGAAGAATGCCAAATAAAGAAAGTGTAGAAGTAGGATAAGGTTGACCAACTTGAAATTTTTAAAGATGAATGAAGACAACGAGGCAACAACTGCAGCAGTTGTCAAAAGTCCAAACTTGATATTTTTGAAATTAATTTTTGTTCTATATAAAATTTTTTGTATTTTTACTATAGAGATTAACCAACTATTGTTTTTTTTTTAATTTTTTTTGTATTACATTATAAAATTTTTTTTATATATAATAACTCGAAAAAAAAGAAAAAAGTCATGAAACAAAAATTAAACAATACTCGGAACAAAACCGTTTGCGAAGAGAATTGTCAGTGGTTAACACGAACCTAACATTAAGTATTGAATTTTGAGTTATCCAAGGATAAGCCATCCGCTTACATACGCATTTTCTCCCTGAGCGAATGATTGAACTGTGGGGGTGTTACAACCTACAGTCGTCATCAAATATAATAAAAAAATTATAATTATCATTTTTAAATATAAATAATAAATATGGCCTCCTGTGCCGAAATAATAGGGTTCTTCTAACTCTACACTAAGGCCCCGTTTTAAAGGTAGCTACCTTCAGGTGAAACTAGTTTTTGCGACAAATAGATTTTAAGTTTAGATCTTTCTTCTAGTTCTGGCAGCGAGAGAGTTCGGATCTCTCATATATGTAATACTACTATATTGCTAACAAAAATTATATTTGTCGGCAAGGCAAGAGTGCGTCCGATATTCTCTTCTCTCTCTTTCTTGGCAAAAAAACAAGACGCGTGCAACTCAGATAGTGGGGCATTCGGAGCGATTCGGAAGATTACGTACGCAATTACACTTTATTATATATGTCCTGTCAAAAAAATAATGGTTATGTTGTATCGAAATATGTTTTGATGTTAATATAAACAATACATTTTTTTAGTTATTATAAATAGTTATAGTAAATTACGGGACAACAGACTTGTTACAATTAATAGTAATATTTTATTTATATAATAATAAATTTTATAAAAAATTAAGTTGTATAATGATGTGAGTTCAATCTGGTCTTTTTAGATGAATAATAGAATAATTCTTATGTTTTTTTTGTTATACATATGTTTTATTTAAAATAAACGATAATTCTTTTCCTGTAATTTCAGTGGACATTATTTTATAATTTATATGTATTCTATTTTAATTTTCGAATTACTATTGTACATAAACTAATTTAATATATTAGAAATTCATGAAATAAACACTGCAATAGTGTGAGTGTCATCCGAATCACTCCGAATGCCCCACTATCTGATTTGTGCGCGTTTTTTTTTGCCAAGAAAGAGAGAGAAGACGATATCGGACGCACTCTTGCCTTGCCGAGAAAACCACTTACTGTGAACATAGGACGTTAGCAATATAGTAGTATTACATATATGGGATCTCTCTCCTGTTTCTAACATTTTCACTTTGTACATTAGTAATACAATTATATATCCTTTTTCTAAAATCATCACGTGTTCAAGTTTGAGTTTCAATTATCCGTTTGCATCTAATTTAATAATTAAAATATTTATTTCATTTCTTTTTATAATCAACAAGCAAAATATTATAAAATATTGGATATAATAATTTCTCGAATATTAATTCAAATAAATTAATTAGAATCATTTGGAGTGTCTAAAATCGACCAAGCATGGTTATCGATTAAAATAATTTATTATTTGCCAATGTACCTAGTCAAGCAAAAGAACAAGACCTCAATAATTAATCAATAAAAATATAGTTCAGTAAAGTTATTTAAAATTAGTGTTAAAAAAATATTGTAATAACCAACAAAACGTGGAGATCACTAGTGTCAGCGAACGCTACCACGCTAGAATCCAACATACATTTTTGTAAAGAAATTTTATTGTATACGCTTGAAATTAATTACGAACGTTGTAAGTAATAATAAAAGTCGAGTTAACCATCCTATCTTATTTTTTATATAACCATTTTGCTAAATTGTTCTATACCTAATCTTTTGTGATAAATCAAGCATTAGAATCTGTGAATTATGAACGCTAACATTTTATGAATTCAAAGCATTAAACTCAGTGATAAATTTTTATTGTTATTTTCTTTTATTTTATTAATTGTTTAATTCACGTGACCCTATCCGAGTAACATCTAACATCCTTCCCGTCCGTTATTTCCATGTGATAGAATCCCTGTCTATGATGCTGTAAGGCTAGACTAAAATACAGGCACACTTTTAAAATACATTTCAGTGAATTAATTGGTACGAATAAAATAATATTCTCCGGTTAATTTACCCATATTGTAACAATTTATATATGGGGAGGGCTTTTTCAATTCACCAAGTTGAGAACCTTCTATCTTCAGAAAATTTCATAGTTAATAATTTCTTTATATATAAGGTCCCAAGAGCTCATTTTAATTTTTTTAGATTTTTCGCAGCGCCACCTGCCCCTCCCCCTCGATTTTTGTAATTCGTCTCAAGAGCTAAGTACCATTTTGCCCGTTTTTATTTCGATGAAAAATTTTATGCAGATTCTATGATGAAATTGATGAACATTTTTCATAAAATTGGAGTGGGCATTATACGCGAAGTATTTTTTTTTTTTTATTTAAGATTTTGCAAAATTTTGAATTTTTGAATTTTTTAAAATTTAAATATATTTTTTAGACTGAAAAAAAAAAAATAAAAATAAAATTTGTCTATCAAAAAAACGATATATCGATTATTTTTTGAAAATGAATAGTCTAAACTTTACTAATAATTATTTTCGTGTCAAAAAGTTAAAAAATTGATTTTCTTTTGAAAATAATCGATATATCGTTTTTTTGATAGACAAATTTTATTTTTATTTTTTTTTTTTCAGTCTAAAAAATATATTTAAATTTTAAAAAATTCAAAAATTCAAAATTTTGCAAAATCTTAAATAAAAAAAAAAAAATACTTCGCGTATAATGCCCACTCCAATTTTATGAAAAATGTTCATCAATTTCATCATAGAATCTGCATAAAATTTTTCATCGAAATAAAAACGGGCAAAATGGTACTTACCTCTTGAGACGAATTACTAAAATCGAGGGGGAGGGGCAGGTGGCGCTGCGAAAAATCTAAAAAAATTAAAATGAGCTTTTGGGACCTTATATATAAAGAAATTATTAACTATGAAATTTTCTGAAGATAGAAGGTTCTCAACTTGGTGAATTGAAAAAGCCCTCCCCATATATATATATATTGTAACCAATTTTCTGACCGATACCGGCGAGAAAATTGGCCAATGGTAACAACGAGGATTTCTCACCAACCTTCTCTCTTACCGCCAGGTGGGAGCCAGCTGGTTCTGTTGGCAACCAACAACCGGGGAAATACAACGGGAACAACGATCGACATACGATCATTCGGTAGCGGCCTATTCAGTAAGAAATGGTAGAAGGGCGTTGTCCACTAAGTAATTGTCAGTAAAAACGGGAGCTTGTCTTACGTCATACTTTTGTATCAAGTGGCACGGTAGTGCCTCGAGTCAAGTATGAGAAACGAAATATATATGTGTGTGTAAGAGTAACTACCGTGCCTTATTATACATCAAATATTTTGCCCCCTTCCGTCTCCAATTTTTAGAAATTTAATTAAAATATGATGGATTTAATTAAAAAATATGAGGCTTTGTAATGATCCCATAAATCGATGTCAAGCTTTTTTTTAAAAAAAAAATCAGATTTTTTAGTGGCTTATTTTTTTTTTTATTGAACAATCAAATTAACGGTTGCGATTTTTTGGCTGAAAAACCAGATTTCTGATTTTGTTAAGTTGGTAGTACGGTATAAGATTATAAAATTTTTTTTTTACTTTTCTCACTTGCTCATTTTTGTTGGCTACACTGCAGAGTTGACATATGAATATATGATAAATATTGCAATATTGAATGTTAAAAATAATAAATATCAAATGATAGACTGGTAAAATAATTATAAATAAAAATTAAACTTGATGATATATAAATTGTGTATGTTACAAAAAAAACTTTACAAAAAGATGTGATATCTAACAAAAAACAAAAAACAAGTATTTCGTACAAAAAAAAAGAGTCAACTTGTTTTGCCATTAATTAATCTAAAATGTTAAAAAAAAAAAAAAAAAAAAAAAAAAAAAATTATACTTGACCCTGCGTAGTTTTTCCTAAATTAAAAATAAAATTTTAAGCCAACATTATTCAATCTTATGTTTAGCAGGGTCAAGTATAATTTTTTTTTTTTATTATTTTTTTTTTTTTTTTAACATTTTAGATTAATTAATGGCAAAACAAGTTACATTACAAATTCACTACAATTTCGAGTACTTGACTCTTTTTTTTGTACAAAATACTTGTTTTTTGTTTTTCGTTAGATTTTGTATAAGACACGGGAACGTGATGATGTCCTTCACGGGCTATACATCATCACCGAGAGCATCCTTAACTTTAGGTCAACTCGCTCGCTTAACCAATAGTTATTCGAGATCGAGAGATTCATGCCCCGCAAGGCCTTACAGAATCATCTCCAGGTCTTCTACACACCTAGAGCACCAGGAAGCTGGAGGTAGTGGCCACCATAAAATCGCCTCGCAAGGACTTACCCAGAAAATCCACTACTCAACCAGCACCTAGTGTATAGGTTACCCTGGCATAGGGTATCCTCACTCAGTGCGAGAGAGATAGCTTTCACCACGTCTTGCCTATGCAACATGGCAACGACATGGTGATCGCTTACGAGAGCGAGCGCCAGCACCAGGTCCACCAGCTAGCTTCCATGGAAGCCAGGAGGCAAGAGCCCTGGCCAGCTCGAGAGCCGGCCAAAGACTGACGATATTGTCAGACTTCTAGCTAGATATACGGATCCCGCCCTACTCTCCGTTTCTCCTACTCCACACTGTCTGCGCACACACCCGATGCGGCTTTCTAGTGGGGACGTGTCGGAGTAGAGGTTGTTCACTACACGACCGGATAGCTGCATCTAGTATCCAACTCTTTTGTTGGTATTACCGGTCCACACAACACTATTTCCCATGTGTATCGGCCAATAAGCATCTACAGATCGTAATTATTATAAATCATAATTACCGGTAACACGAGAGATGCCAATTCTCGTTACACCTCCCTTCCCGTGAAAGTTTCGACCCGAAACTTTCTCCTTTCTCTCCCTTCACTAGGCAGATAAGGTTTAAGGTCTACTATAGACAATTTTCCTCTATCACATCTTTCGAGATGAGACAGTTGGTAAACTGTCGGCGAGAGCTTTTTTGTGATCACCCAAGGACTGTGAAACGGCTTATTTAAAGCTGCGGTCCGGTATGCGTGAGCCTTCGACAATTCTTGATTTCGCACAAGTACTAACTGACCAACGTCAAATTCGACATTTCGACGTTTTCTGTTGTACTGCTCTGCTTGTCGATCACTTGCCTCAGCGAGAGCAAACCTAAATGCTAATCTTAGAGCGTCATGACCATATGATGGTTCCCTGCTTGTTCGAATAATTCGTCCAGATTTCTCCTGTACACGTGAACAACCACTCTTCCCAGGGGAGGAGTTGGTTCTTCAATTCACTCACGTCAGGAATTGACCCAGCAAGTGATGTTGCACGGCGATCGGTTTTCTTGGCCCTTGCTTTGGAATGAGGTCCCAAAGCATCCAACCGTTCTTCCATTAGCTGTACATTGCCATCAATTCCTGCAACGTAGAGTAAATGAACTTTAGCCCAGGAATCTCAGGTTTTTCACCGAAATCTTCTGTATCGGGAACTAATTTGGGAGCGTCTTCTGGTTTCTGGCCAGAAGTACCACGCTTACTTTCTTCAGCCATAGTTATCAACGAGAGCAAGTTTTTTGGAGAGCTGAGGGCAACACCACTGCAGTCATAAAACTGTGACTTTCGTTGCTCGAGATCGGCCTTATATACTCAACTCTGAGCGGTGGGAGTTCTAATCCCTACTCCAAGTTGCGTATGGCCCGATAGCGCATCATTCCCTGGGAGGGGTATGATGTCCAGGATCACATCTTTTTCCCCTCACGAGACCGACGCCGGGATCGTATCTTGTTTCCCTAATGAATAGATACCGAAAACGCATCTTATTCTTCAAACAGAACAGACGCCGTGAACGCATCTTATCCCTAATTGGGACAGATGCCGTGCTTACATCTTTCCAGTGAAAGATGGTAGCCTTCTCTTTTAAGAGACAATGTATTGGGTTGATACCCTCCGTACATTGGCCGATTCGATCGGATGATCGACGGGAGCGAGAGACAAAGACGACCAAATATTGGATCCGAGTCCCTCCGTGAACTTGAACGAGAGTGAATGGATAAGAATCCATTCCGAGAACGCCCAGACGAGAACGACTTAACTCTAACCTGAAAAGATGATGGGTGAATTAAGTACACGGGAACAAGTAGTTTAGAAAAATAAATATAAAATCTTTATTGAATCTTTTTTATTATTATTTTTCTTCTTTTTCCTTGGCTACCTATTCCTTTTGGGCTTGGCCTTGACCTCAGGCCGGGTGGCTGTTGAACGTTGTACTTTGGCGCCTAACGCGGCCACGTACGGTCCTTCGGCCTTCCAGCCATCCTGGCACTTGGGAAAAGTCCTCAGGCTGACCCCTCTTCTACCGCAACGTTTGCAAAATCCACCAACTACGGGAGGTAGTGGACAGGCGGCGTAGCGATGTCCAGGAGCGAGACAGTTGTAACATAAGAATTCCTTAACTATTCTCACAACTGACGCCTCACGTACTGGCTGGCTACCAAAGCTGGTCTTGGGAGCGTCGAGTGGTCCAAGTGCAGGAGGTGGTGGAGCTTGGTTAGCTTTCATCATCTTCCGACGATGCTCCTCCTGCGTATTTATCTAAAACTCAGTACCTCCAGATCCAAGGTTCTAGATACCGGGTGATGGAGTCCGTGGATAACGCGGATCGATCGTCCGACTTGCCTCTGAACCACTTGATGATTTATCAACATCATCAAGATGGCACTTCTTGGCTGTGGTGTTAACCACGTCGTCCTCCCGACCATGTTTCATTGTCTCTTGGACCTTCAACCATACGCCAGGGTCGCTTTTAAGAGCGTGAATGATGGAATCGGCCTGCTGACCTTCGAATCCAAATGGAGAGTAGCCTCCACTTGGACTCGGCGGAACAGAACTTGCCGATGAAGTGCTCCTATACGAGGTGACGGAACGTCTCCTCATAGCCCGAGAAACTTTCTGGTCCATCTCCACGGGCTTTGAATAGCTTCCCCCGATTGGTGATGCAGGAAGGGGAAGAATTAACTCCTTCGTTGTCCAAGACTGAACATCCCGCATCACGGCCTCAAGTGTCTTTTCCGTCGGTTTTCCCAGATCAACACTGGGTCCACTTTCGGACAGCGGTTTGGCTGTGTACGGTTGGACATCAGATCCAGGAAGAGATTTCTTCTCGACCCCTGGTTCGTCGTCCTAAGCCCAATCCATTACTAGATTGGACTCACCGCTCGGAATGATCCGAATCTCTGCCAAAAATAGCTTTGACTTCCTTACGGGCTGTCATCGCACAATTCCAAAAATCCTTCTTTGAGCTACTTGGTGGAGCAGTCAGAGAAGAATGAGCTATGGATCGAATTGTAGCTTCTTATATATCCAAAGAAACATTCGCTATTGGTCCGTCTATTCCCCACTCCTTTTCTGACTTCCGTGCACCCTAACGCCACCAGTTATAGAGATGGGATACTATAACCAATGTCGCTCGAGCACTCTTCCGCCATAATCAGTCGTGACGAATTTCCGAACTACTAAGCTGGAGTTTTTAATACCTACACACGGAACATTACTGACAATCGATATAGCAGGCTCAACGCTGGGAGCCATTTTGTAACTAATTTTCTGACCGTTACCGGCGAGAAAACTGGCCAATGGTAACAACGAGAATTTCTCACCAACCTCCTCTCTTACCACCAGGTGAGAGCCGAGATCGAGAGATTTATGCCCCGCAAGGCCTTACAGAATCATTTCCAGGTCTCCTACACAACTAGTGCACCAGGAAGCTGGGAATAGTGGCCACCATAAAATTGCCTCGCAAGGACTTACCCAAAAAAGCCACTACTCAACCAGCACCTAGTGTATAGGTTACCCTGGCATAGGGTATCTTTACTTAGTGCGAGAGAGATAGCTTTCACCACGTCTTGCCTATGCAACAAGGCAACGACATGGTGATCGCTTACGAGAGCGTGCGCCAGCACCAGGTCTGCCAGCTAACTTCCATGATATACGGATATACGCTAGATATACGAATCCCGCCCCGCTCTCCGTTTCTCCCACTCCACACTGTCTGCGCGCACACCTGATGCGGCTTTCTAGTGGAAACGTATCAGAGTAGGGGTTGTTCACTACACGACCGGATAGCTCTATCTAGTACCCAACTCTTTTGTTGGTATTACCGGTCCACACGGACACAATGGTCTGCAGATGGAGCTACTGGATCAGTTCGCAATCTGACTGTATTACTTATCTTCAAGCCAACACTATTTCCCATGTGTATCGGCCGATAAGCATCTACGGATCGTAATTATTATAAATAATAATTATCGGTAACACGAGAAATGCCAATTCTCGTTACAATATATATATATTATATCTAATAAAAGTAATTGATAATATTACACAGAAAATGAGCACATTGAGGCAGCGTTTTCAAAATGTATGGAAAAAAGAGTAACAAATTTATTTCTGTACATTTTATAAACTGCCTGGTCAAGATAGCAAGAGGGCATCCTGAAACTCTATTAAATAAAAATACCTGATCTATTCTTGATCAAGACTTAATCAATGTAAAAGTGTAAATTTGTTTTTTTTACATTCATTTTACTTAATCAATTCGCGATCCAGAATGGATCTTGATTAATCAGTGTCAACTGAAGGGTTTCCCTCACGCATATAGCCATCGACCGTCGCAAGTCTCCGAAGAGACAATTTAAGCCCGATCACTTTCCACTTCCACCGGCGCCAGAGCAACTTGCTTGGGAAAAGCCAGAGCCGTCCGTAGACGTCTTTTTTTGACGATGGATGTCTTACAGACATCAGTTTTAGACGTCTAAATGAGTTCAAAATTTTACGCCGATAGACGTCCAATAGACGTCTGGTTAGAATAGAGTGCCCTCTATTTCTCTAAACTGAGGCATTAAGAAAAAAATAAAAAGGGTTCTCAAAATGATGGTTTGCTTCAAGTACTTGTAAAATAATTGTTTTAAAATCTATTTATGCAATTGCATTTGTTTTTTTTATACAATAGACAATAAAAAATACATTTTTAGTAATAAATTATTAATTTTCAGGTCGACAAGGGAAAGGATGTATTTGCAAAAAAGACATTTTAAATAATTAATTAATAATTTTTAAGAATACGATTGGCTGTATGTATTTCCAAAGAAAACATTTTAAATAATTAATCAATAATTTTTAAAAATACGATTGGCTAAGAAAAAAGATGTGTTTGCAAAAAAAAAAGAGTTATTCCAAAATAATTGTTTTAAAAATTATTTATGCAATTTCATGTGTTTTTTCAACCAATAGACAATTAAAAATACATTTGAAATAATTAATTAATAATTTTTAAGAATACAATTGGCTAAGAAAAAAGATGTATTTGCTAAAAAGACAATTACATGTAAAATAACCGTTTAAAAAATTATTTCACTGGTTGCAAAAAATGAATTTGCAAAAAAAAAAAATTATTCATGCAATTACTCTTTGGAAACTAATTTAAACAATTTCTTTCTAGCCATTTAATTATTACGAATAAATTTAAAATTGCCAAAATAAATCCTTTAAATGAATAAATAGCTACGGAATAGGATGCAATTAGTGATAAGACAATTACTTATGCAAATACTTTTTGAAAAATCAGTTAAAAATACGATTGGCTAAGAAAAAAGATGTGTTTGCAAAAAAAAAAGAGTTATTCCAAAATAATTGTTTTAAAAATTATTTATGCAATTTCATGTGTTTTTTCAACCAATAGACAATTAAAAATACATTTTATATAATTAATTATTAATTTTTAAGAATACAATTGGCTCAGAAAAAAGATGTATTTGCAAAGAAGACGAGTACTTGTATAATAATTGTTTAAAAAATTATTTATGCAATTACACTTGTTTTTTTAACCAATAGACAATTCAAAATACATTTTAAATAATTAATGCAATTATTCTATTTTTACCTGATAAATTTATGTAAAATTACATTGAAAATTTCTTTTAATCTAAGCACTAAATTTTTATTCACATAAATTAAATTTTTAAATTAGTAAATGCCACTATTACATTCTAAAAATTTATTTACCTTTTTTTATGAGCCAGATCTTTATTATTAAAAATAATTTATGTAATTATAAATGCATTCAAAAAAAAAAAAAAAACTAAAAAAAAAAGGATGCAATAATTGATTGAATAATTTTTAAACAACAATCTCCTTTTGTAGTTATTTGTTTATTCAAAGAATTAATTTATGAAATTCTCGATTCATTTATAAAGAACTAGATGTAACTGTGGCTAGGAAAACATGCATTTTTAAATATCTATTGCTAAGGAGATAAATGTAGTTGTTTAACTGATTTTTCAAAAAGTATTTGCATAAGTAATTGTCTTATCACTAATTGCATCCTATTCCGTAGCTATTTATTCATTTAAAGGATTTATTTTGGCAATTTTAAATTTATTCGTAATAATTAAATAGCTAGAAAGAAATTGTTTAAATTATTTTCCAAAGAGTAATTGCATGAATAATTTTTTTTTTTTGCAAATTCATTTTTTGCAACCGGTGAAATAATTTTTTAAACGGTTATTTTACATGTAATTGTCTTTTTAGCAAATACATCTTTTTTCTTAGCCAATTGTATTCTTAAAAATTATTAATTAATTATTTCAAATGTATTTTTAATTGTCTATTGGTTAAAAAAATGAATAAAAATGCATATATGATTTTTTAAACAATTATTTTAGAATTACTCTTCTTTTTTGCACATACATCTTTTTTCTCAGCCAATTGTATCCTCAACAGTTATTGATTAATTTTTTTTAAATGTATTTTTAATTGTTTATTGGTCAAAAAAACGAATGTAATTGCATAATTTATTTTTTAAAAAATTATTTTATAAGTACTCGTCTTTTTTGCAAATACATCTTTTTTCTTAGCCAATTGTATTCTTACAAATTTTTATTAAATTATTTAAAATGTCTTTTTTACAAATATATCCTTTTCCTTAGCCAATCGTTGACTTAAAAGTTATTAATTTATTATTGAAAATGTATTTCTTATTGTCTATTGGAAAAAAAAACAAATGCAAATGCATAAATAATTTTTAAACGGTTATTTTACATGTACTTGTTTTTTTAGCAAATACATCTTTTTTCTGAGCCAATTGTATCCTTCAAGATTATAAATTAATTATTTAAAATGTATTTTTTATTGTCTATTGGATAAAAAAAACAAATGCAATTGCATAAATAATTTTTAAATCAATTATTTCACAAGTACTTGAAGCAAACCATAATTTTAAGAATCTCTTTTCTCTTTTTTCTAAATGCCTTAGTTCAGAGAAATAGAAGGCACTCTATTTTAACCAGACGCCTATTTGACGTCTATCGGCGTAACATTTTGATGTCATTTAGACGTCCAAAACTGATGTCTGTAAGACATCCAATGTCCAGATTTGACACCATTTTCTACCTGGGTAGTGTTTGTATTTATATCATCATTATAACCATCCCCATTGTCTATTATTTGCTTGACGGAGTGCATCCGGTGCGATAACAGGTGGCGTAGCATCAATTTAGAAAACAATAAAAGTAGTGCATGCGGCAAAAAAATAACTTGGAAAAAATCAAAGTCATAATTAAAAAATGGAATTAATTGTAACGGATTATTTCTATTTCCATAAAAAAAGGATGAGGTCTTTTTCTGAATCCATTTACAAATCAAAAAAAATTTGTGAAGCTACCCCATCGAGCTCTCACAAATATTAAAGTTGAATGTAAGACCCATCGCCGAATAACTTTTTTGTGCTAAAGCGGCTTGTCCCAGCCCTTGCTTTTTCAAAATAAATTAGTGCCATCTATGCCCAAAATATATGCTCGAGACTGTCACACCAGTAGTATCTGTGTGCGTTCCCGGCCTATACCTACATGCACCAATACTACTTTACTTGTGAAAACTCAGATTGTGAAATACCGCAATTACCTACACACTGACACGCAGACACAAGAAAAATATTATATATCTCATCATAAAAATTAATAAAAAATAAATTAAGAAATTAATAAGTAATGAATGTATAAAAAAAAAAATCATCTAAGCTGTTATTTTTTATACTCCAAATCAAACATTGTTCTTAATATCGACATTATTAAATATATTCGATATATTAATATATGTATTTAATATATAAATAAATATATATTTAATTATAATTATATATTTATACATGTATGAATAAATAATATTTATATATATTTATATATTTATATAAATACATATTCCTATTTAAATTGCTTTGAATGTTATTGGTGTGTGAGTGTGGCTCACAACGACACACGAAGAAGAGAGAAAGAGAGATAGTAGACACCGTTGCCGTATAGTGATTGTCAGCCAGCTGGTCACTACAAACTTATGAGTTAATTAATCATTGAATATCAGTCTAAAAATAACAGTCTAAAAATTTGTATGAAATTCTACAAAATAGAGAATAATTCGAGCTAGCAATTAACTAAAAAATTAGCAAAATCGAGTAGAGGGAACTCGTATTTACATTCAAACTTAATCTTATCAAATCTGCCAAAGTTTTTAAAATTCCTTATTTTCGGGGAGTTTCCATTAGAAATGATTGACTATTAACTGAAACGAAATGTTGAATTAGCAATTGTAAATCTTAATGATAAAGATGGTGCTGGTACACGACGCCCTCAAAAATGGGTCGCATTCAAAAAAATCTCAATGTTATTGATTTCGACAGCTTCATATGAAGCCACCACAAGAGTTGATGAATTATCACCGTATTGGTAGCATTAAATATAATTGGCTAATAATTGATCAAACAAATCATCGACTCTTGAAACACAATATTTTCCACCAATGGAGCTGTCACCAAATAAAAATTACGTTGGTCTTGTCGAGTTCACAATTTTCAACTTAATACCAAATATTGATATTTGTAATAATAAAGTTTATATAAAAGGGCGTAGCCCCGTAGAAGAACCTCTGAATTTACTATTTTTGAATTTGGTTTTGAAAAAATTAGAAAAGTGTCGCGATCAGAAGGGGATTAGATAGTTGGGGTTGACAGGGTGCGAAAAAATTTTTTAAGGGTTGAAAAAAAATAAAAAGGGTAAAAATAGGTGTTTTTCGAATATATCGCGGCGGTTATTATAGTCGCGAAAAAATAGTTTTAGTAAAAATTATAAAAAAAAAAAAAATCTACATTTCTTTTCTAGACAAATTTTAAATATCTAGTGGGGGTTGGGAGGAAATCGCGATTGAAATTTTGGGGTAAAACACGTATTTTCAATCGAGGGGAAATTTTATCGCGTATACGATGGGGTCGCGTCTCTCTTTCATCGGTCCATTCGTAGGGGGAATATCAGCATACGAGGCAAATAATCATAACTAAAATAAAATAATATAAAATAAAAAAAAAAAAAAAAAAAAAAACATTTAAAAATTAAATTGTTAATAACTTTTTTAATAATTATTAAAAAAAAAATTTATGATAGGCCAATAATTCGTTATTATATATACATTAATTAGTCTTAGGTCATTTTCGCGATCCACTCACCCCCCTTCCCCCTTCCACTAATTTATTTATTTAAAATTTTTAAATATTTATAAAAAAAAAAAAAATTTTTTTTACAGTAATTTTTCCGATATTTTTAACTAATTGATGCATTTTTGTTTATAAAATTATATGTTTATTATTGACAATTGTTTAAACAAATTAGAAATTGCAAAATTGGAAAATTTGAATAAATTTATTATTTCATTTTATTTTAATTTATTTTATATCATTTTATTTTAGTTATGATTATTTGCCTCGTATGCTGATATTCACCCTACGAATGGACCGATGAAAGAGAGACGCGACCCCATCGTATACGCGATAAAATTTCCCCTCGATTGAAAATACGTGTTTTACCCCAAAATTTCAATCGCGATTTCCTCCCAACCCCCACTAGATATTTGAAATTTGTCTAAAATCGAAATGTAGATTTTTCTTTTCTCTATAATTTTTACTGAAACTATTTTTTCGTGACTATAATAACCGCCGCGATATATTCGAAAAACACCTATTTTTTACCCTTTTTATTTTTTTTCACATAATGTTTCTTTGGATAAAGTATCGTCATTAACTTTGATTGTTTTAAATCTGGTGCTGTGATATTTTCTGGACATAATGGTATATCTTTATGATAATGATGTCAATTTTTTGGATACTCTAGATCAACCTCTAAAATATATCCAATTTCAGATTCATTTGATAATTTTGTCACATCAATATTCAAACTATTTTCCCACTGAAAGTCTCCATAAGGAAAATATTGACTCATACCTGCACCATATAAATTATTTACATCAAAATACATGATATATGATTCTACTTCATCTGGATTATATTTATCACCCATATGTCGATTGTTTGCTCTTGCGTATTGTTCATGCATTCTGCCATACGACCAATAATTCTTTTCTCAATAAAAAGATCCATTGCTGGGTCTGTCAAAAGTTCAAGTTTGACACCTGTATACCTTAACTCTGCATTAAATGCTAGACCTAGTGCAGTTGAATAATGGAATGTATCTAGACTGTATGTTGATAGACAGCTGAAAAGAAAATTTTCGAAAATATCTACAAATAAAAGCACAATAGTTTTCAATTATAAATCGGAATATTCTTCTCATGTCTTTATCTTAAATTTTTCCCTAATATTTTTAGCATGTTTATAATCTTCGTCTGATATATCAGAATGATTTAATTTTGAAAAACTTTAAAAAACACAGACAATTTTCTTATTGGTATGATATTTAAAATAATATCATTGATATAACGAGCTAAATTTTCTAATTCGTTCATGAACCAGTCAATATAGTTTTCATCACGATTAATTCTGTAGTATGATAATGAGTCATCAAATCTACATTTTACATAGTATGCTGCACTGTGTGGAATATATATATTCGTTGGTCTCTGTACTATTATTAATGCAGGAGGATACATTCTAGATCAGCATAAACGACAAATGGTACGAGTTTTTTGTATCGATAATTTTTGAATTTTAATATATTGTTATCTTCTTTTGGCATGATCATTTGTACCTTATTGATTTGCCAACAATCAGACGATTGCTTTTTTAAATACATATGTGATGAAAAATGTTCCAGACATCTGTCACATATATAAACGGGGAAGCGAACGACTGTAGCCTCCCCACAAACCGGTGATTGACAAGCCATCACAACGAGCACACCTTCCCGAGGTTTCCGGTGTTAACTTGAATTCTCCCGTTGCACCGTGTTAGTGTACGCAAAGCAGTGGGATGAAACAAGGAACTAAGTTGCTCAGCTACCGGCAGGTGGCCGGCTCTGGATTTTTCCAAGTTCCCTCCGGAAGCATGCGGGACGCAAAACGAAAAGATAGGTTTTAAACTTCCTCTTCGGAGGCATGTGCCGGTCTAAGGCCATATACGTGTGTGACCACTCTATGGGTGCAAACTAGTTTATTCTTGTCACATATATATAAACCACCATCACTTATTCTGAATTTCGAGCTTACTAGATGTGATAAATTTTTGATTAATGCAAAATCGAAATTTTTGATGTGTAAACATCTTTCGGCGCGGGTCCGGGATTTAGTTGTATGGAGTAAAAGGCAAAAGTCAAAAAAAGAGCGTCATATCCGTTTTCGCCGTCCTTTTCTAATAATATTGCCATTACTTTTTAATATATTTACATTGCGCCGTCGGTAATTGTTACCATCAAGCCCTCTGTAGTATAAATGTAGATAATGTCGCTTCTAGTAAATCAAACGCTTGAGGGGATAAATAATAATATATATAGCTATATTATATATTATCTTGTAAAAAAAATAGTAACATTGTATATTTATTATTTATATAATAATTTTTTTTTAGACAAACGGTTACGGGAGTTTAATTATTGTTTGAACAATTATTTATCTATAGATTATAATCACAACTGTATATTCCTAGCCATTGAATTTTTTGAAATACATTTTGAAGGAATATAGTTAATAATTATTTAATGAACAAATGACTAATAGAGAAGATGGAGTTGCTAAAAGACAAGTATTCGTAGAATTATTATTTAAAAAATTATTTAATAAATTACATTTGTTTTTCTGGACATTTGCATGTGATAAATACATTTAAGATTGCATTAATTATTTTCTTTAATAAACAATATTTAATTGGCTTCGGAAAGAAGTGCAAATGAAAAAATGACAATATCTTGTTTAATTAATGTTCAAAAAATTATTAAATCAATCGCACCTTCTTCCTTGCCATTTTTTTTTGCAAAATCCATTTAATTTTACATAAATTACTTTTTTAAAGAATAAATGACTAATAGAAAATATGGAGTTTCAAAAAAGAAAAGTACGCCTGTATAAATATTATTCAAAAAATTGTTTAATCAATTGTATCTTTGGCCATTTGTTAATGATAAATAAACAAATAAATTATCTAAATCGATTATTTAAATAAACACTTAAATTTACAGTTACTTTTACAATTACTTTTACAACTGCTGTTTAAGAAATTATTCGATCAATTGCATTCGTTTTCCTAAAGTCATTTGTTGATTTTGAATATATTTAAAATTATTTAAATTAATCATTTGAATTAACAGCTACGACATCTGATGCAAATAGAAAAAAAAACAATTGACGATAAAAATATTCTTTAAAAAAATGCATCTGTTTTTCTAGCTGTTTGTTCTTGCGACATGCATTTAAAATTACCTAAAGTAATTAATTCAATAAAAAATACTTAAAAAATAATTATTCAAAAATTTATTTATGCAATTACATCTATCTTTCTAGCTCATTAATATTTAAAAATAAATCTTCAATAAATAATTAATAATTCTTAAATCAACGATTGGCTATGGAAGAATATGTCATTTCAAAAATAGACTATTATTTATGCAATTACTCTTTAATAAATTATACATTCAATGGAATTTTTCGTTTTAGTTATTTTTGCCTAATAAATTTATCTAAAATTACATGATTAATTTTTTTAAATGAACAAATAGTTCCGAAAGAAGATATAATTAGAAAGAAGACAATCACTTGATTAGTTATTGTTTAAAAACTTATTTATTTAAGTACAACTACCGGTGGACCTCAAATTTAATGAACTTTGAATAAACAATCAATAATTTTTGAATGAACAAATGACTAAGGGAGAAAATGGATTTGTGAAAAAAAACAAGTATTTGCCTAAATATTGTTCGAAAATTATATAATTATAGTAATAATATATTTGTTCCTAAAAAATTCAGTACAGAAGAAAATGTAAAAAAAAAAATAAACTATTATTGGTACAATTACTCTTTAAAAAATTATTTAAACAACTGCATCTATCTTCCTAGCTATTTGTTATAATTATAAATGAATTTAAATTTTCATAAAGTCATTTTTGTATTAACAAATAGTTACGAAAAACGTTGGAAATTAAAAAAATACAATTACTAGTACAATTACTCTTTAACGAATTATTTGAACAACTGCATCTTTCTTCCTATCCATTTGTTCTTAAGAAATGCATTTGATTGTTGTATAATAGTTATTAAATCATTAATATTATCAATAAATAATATTTCATATTATTAAAAATAATAATTAGTATTATTAATAAATAATATGTGGCTAAAAAAAAAGATGTACTCAAAAAAAGACAATAATAAACGATTATTGGTGGGATATATATTTTTTTTGAGTACATCCTTTTCCTCAGTTATTTGTCAATTAGACAATTATGTTCAGGAATTAATATAATATTATTATTATAATAAATAATAATAATTGTTATTAATAAATAATAATTAATAATATTATCTTGTTATATATATCAAAAAATTCAACAAATCGAGATAAATTACATTTTTAAAACTATATTTGCGCCAAAGATGTTTACACATAATTAACCCGCGAGTCTAGAATGGCTCACAAATTTTTTCATTCCTTTTTCCCGTTTTTGAACATATTGTTTATATTTATTTTGCTCATCAACTTCCATCTAATTGTCATCATTACTGTGATTATCATCGTCAGCTTGAATATATAAGGTGAATAGTTGAATATATATTATTTTAGTCAAAAGCTAGCGAATTTAAAAAATATTATATCAATAATTTTCAAATTATCTAAAGATATACCGCGGAATTTTCTTCGTTCGATAGTTTTTTGAATAAAAAAAAAAAAAAAATTAAAACTATCTGCATTTTTACGAACACTAAAACTCATTCGAATTATTACGGCACGGGTTCAACTCGTGATTTACCTGCAACAAAGTAATGCAATACTAACAGTTGGTATTGTTGATGAAAGTGGTTGTGTTGATATTGATAAAATATTGATCATCGTCCATTTGTTTTTTTTTTCTCAGTGTTGTAAATGAAGTTTTGAACAAAAAAATCAAACATCCATACTATCAATTAATTAAAATGCAAATAATTCTGTAGGTCTGTATGCAAATTCACCAATCGTATCACCATTGATTCCAAACGTACTTCTCATACCCGGTTTACTTTCAATGATTCCCGAATATTTTTTGTTTTGTTTTTGTTCGAGCTAGCTTCATACTCTTAATTTATTTGATAGATAAATAAAATCATTTGGCATATCGAATAAAATTTTTTGTATTAAAATTTCTAGTATTTTTTAAAAAAGAAAATTAAATCGAGAATGGAGACGAAAAATGTTTGTGAAGTAATTGGTAAAAAAATGAGGATTTCGTTTACTTACGATCTAAAGAAGCAAAAGGAAGATTTTATTGGGATTGTAAAAAGTTGCGCGGGGGTGAATGTAAGGCAAGGGCTGTAACAGTATTCAACCTGAATGAAAATAAACACATCGTTGTAAAGGGTCATCCCGCTGATCACGAGGGTCATGCCCCTAATCAAGAAGAATGTGAGGCTGAAAAAATAAAAAATTCATTGAAAAAAGGAGCTGAAGAACATCCAGAACAGCCACCAGCGCAAATACTTCGTACTCAGTTAGCAGATTTACCTGACGGATTGCTCAGTCAACTTTCACAGAGAGAAAATTTAAAAAAATCAATGCGGAGAAAGCGTCGCTGTAATTTGCCTCCAAACCCTAAAATGTTAAATGAACAAGCTCGCAAAAAGATCAAGCTGATACAGAAATCATTTTAGCAGAGTTAAGTCTCAGGCGGAAGGTCAAGGCAGAGCCCAAAAAAAAATAGATCGAATTTCAAGATCGTATCACGTCAATTACACTGAGATATGCTGATTACGATGAGATGGAATTTTTAAAAGCATTGGCGCACAACATTGTTTTATAAAAATTTATTAAATAAATAAAATATTTTTTTGAAAATTCATTCGGGAAAAAAAATTCGGGATTTTAAAATTCGGGAAAATGGGTAGGAACGCTATAATATATATTTTTCAACATCAGTTAAAAAACAAAAGATACATCATAAACTTGTTAATACTTGTTTGTCGCAACGTACAAAAGTAAAGAATAAAAAGATCTGGTAACGTTTGTTGGGGCGTGTGGCCCGCGTTACTTTTGAAAATTAAAAATTTTCAATACTCCGGCTAGGGCCGTGTCGGATTTCATTTGTTGAAAACATTTTAATTGTTCATTAACAATAAAATCATTAGAATCATTTAGTATGAAAATTTAAATAATCAATAGAATGAAAAATATAATAAATGAAAAAAAGCTATGTGAAGTTGGCCTGCGTATGTCCTAGAAAAATTTTTTGTAATATATTTTAGAAGCGTCTTGATTTGTATTAATTTGTACCACCATTATTTTTATTTGTACCTAAAAGGATAAAAAGATATCAAGGGTTAAATAAAATATCGTATAAACAATTGCATAAAACCCTTAAAAATTAAGTTTTTTTCAAATTTTTTTTTTCTATAATATAGAAGCGAACGAGTTTCAATTTGTACTACCAATCTCGGAATTTGTATCTCAAAAATAACAACAAAAAAAAATTATTTAAACAAAAAATGTTATAAACAATTGCATAAAATCAACATTATTATATTAAGGATATTCTTAAAATTATGAAGTTTTTAAAACTGAAAAATAAAAATCTACGCAAATTATCAAGACATTTTTCATTTCGATTTTTTGATTTTGGATATAAATCGATGATAAAATTCCGGAAATTTTCAAAATTTTCACGAATTTGAATGTTAAAAAAGTCGAGGCTCACTTTTTTATTAATAACAAATTATTGGCTGTCATGACATGAATTTTTTAGAAAAAAAAAATTTTTTTAAGAAAAGAACAGTTTTGCAGTTAGTAAAATTCAGAAAAAAAGCGGTGGAAACACCCTCAAGCAATAGTCGGAAAATTCCAGAGAATATTATATCTCAGTGAATTCAAAAATGGATACAAAGTTTAATTCCAGTGAGGTTGCCTCCGAAAGATAGAGGAATACTATTATTTACGTTTAGAGGGCGTGTATACTTCAATTCGTTTCGGAAAAGACGAAATTTTTTAAAAGTCAATATTGAATATATTGAAAGTCATGAACAAAAAAAAAATTTGAATTTTTTATATCGTGTTCGTCTTGCCGAAGACTACAATTGAGAGATTTTTTAGTGGCAAATGAACTTTCTAAAAATAGAAATGTAAGGTATTTTAACTTGTAGTCTTATCCTCGCGTATAAAAGTTGTCAACTTTGACATTTATTATCTCAAAAAAACAACGTCAGAATTGGAAGTATAGATATTTATTTCATTCAAAAAATACCCAAAAAAAAAATTAAGTGACGATTCAATTATCCGGAAGCAACCTTAAGGGAGTATCTCCGTCGAATAGTCCATTTACCGATTTCCCAATATTTTGAGAGACAAATCTTGAAATTCCCCTGCATCTAATGATTCTAATTTTGTAATTATGTCCCATCTAGTTTTAGAGATAATAAGTTTTAAGCACGTAAACTTTTCGAACGATTTAACATGGCATGTATAAGAATTTTTATTTAATATTTTTTTTTCTTGTATATTTTTTATTCTAACAAAAAAACTGAGTCTACCGATTTGATAACGAATTAGTATGATAAAATTGATATTGTCTAGATAATTTTGGAAAAAAATTATATTCTTGTCCCATCGCAGTTCGGAGATATTGTTGATTAAAGTTTATGGAATTCATTAATATTTGACATAAACGTGAGGCCGAGTGTATCCGAGTGTCATTGATGCGTCGCACGTCGCTCTATACTTGTATATACAGATCACACACATGCAGATATATATTCCGTATTTTTATTGGTATACGTCTTGGCCGTGGTTGGCTGAAATTTGTACATTATCAAGCAAAAATTTCGGGCTCCAACATAGACTTTTTGTTTTAATTCTTACAGTGCTGTGACCTAAACTTTTTATTTCTATTTGCGTGGAGATACTGCCTTTATACAGTTTAGACTTTTTGTTTTATTTCTTACAGTGCTGTGACCTAAACTTTTTATTTCTATTTGCGTGGAGATACTCCCTTTATACAGTTTAATATATTTTTTTTTGGTCTTTTTAGTGGGTGAAAATGGTCATGAATTTTTTTCTTTTTGTGGGCCTTATTTGAATTATTATGACCAATTTCTCGGTCATATACTAATTTTTTTATTGAAGAAATAGTGATATTTAATTTTGAATTTTCTGGCTCTGTTTGAATTACTTTGTAAATGAACGACAAAACTTAAGATGTAAATAATTTTGAATTATAATTATTCTCAAATAGTATTTAAAAAAAAAGTAATAATAATTCATCATACAAATTCTTCCAAAACACAATTTTAAAAATTTGAAGTCGTATTATTACGATATAAAATATTCCTACAAAACACTATAGGTTTGACGTAGCACTTGACTTATCTTATTTCATTTTATCAACTTTTCAATTTGACAAAATTGAATAATTAATATTCACAAAGAAAAATAAATATTCACATCATTATTATACTGAAATATCCGCAGTAAATGTAAAAAAAATATACATGTATATATACAGTCAACATATGATTTGAGCGAATATGTATATTATATAAATATTTATACATATAAAAATACGCATGGAAATACAATAAACTATTATATAGATTCTATTGGAGGTTTTTTGGAGATTTTTAGCGTGAAGTTAATTTTCTTTGGGAGTTGATGGTTTAATTAATATTAGTTAATTAAGATTTAGGGGCATAGGCAGCCTGGATTTTGTTAATTTTCAACTTTTTTAAGTTATTTTTTTTTTAATTGATAGATAATTCTTTGAAGAATTATAAAATTATAAAATGCAAAAAAATTTCATTGGGAGTTCTTCAATTAATTATTAAAAGATATTATAATTTTTTAATTGTTGCTATGCGCTGATCAATCATTTCGGTCAATTGCGTATTCTTATACTTTCTAACCCTTCCTAAACGAATATGTATAATATATAAATATGTATACATAATAAAATATACGCATATATATGTTTGTGTTTATATAATATATTGTATACATTATATATATACAAACATTTTATATATGTTTAAATAGTTATGTAAATATCTATGTGTATCTATGTATATGGCTTAATTACATGGTTAATTGAAAGATATTTAAATATTTTAAATTTCAAATTTTATTTATAGTATTTGCTTGTTTTTAAATTACTTTTTTATTTTACTTTATAAAATTACAAATTTATATATACATATATTTATAAATATATTATTTATGTATACAATGAACATATGCTCTTTTTATATGCATATGTTATTCGTATAACTATTGAGATGAAAACTGCATTACCGACTGTCGTATGTATATATGAATAAAGTATAGATAGCTTGTAAAAGCTAGCTAGCAGTACTGGTGCTGGTGCACGCTCTCGTAGGCGATCACCATGTCGTTGCCTTGTTGCATAGGCAAGACCTGGTGAAAGCTATCTCTTTCGCACTAAGTGAGGATACCCTATGCCAGGGTAACCTATACACTAGGTGCTGGTTGAGTAGTGGCTTTTTTGGGTAAGTCCTTGCGAGGCAATTTTATGGTGGCCACTACCTCCAGCTACCTGGTGCACTAGGTGTGTAGGAGACCTGGAGATGATTCTGTAAGGCCTTGCGGGGCATGAATCTCTCGATCTCGGTGGACGGAAGGTTAAGCAAGGGATTTAACCTGAAGTCAAGGATGTTCTCGGTGATGATGTCCGGCCCGTGAGGACATTATCACGCTCTCGTGTCTTATACAAAATACGTAAGTATGATGTATGACAAGCTCTCGTTGTTATCGACAGTACTTGGTGGACCGCGCCCCTCTACCATTTCTTACTGAGTTAGGCCGCTACCGAATGGTCATTTATCGACCGTTGCTCCCGTCATAAATTCCCCGGTTGTTGGTTGCCGATAGAATCAGCTGGCTCCCACCTGACGGTAAGAGAGGAGGTTGGTGAGAAATCCTCGTTGTTACCTTTGGCCAGTTCTCTCGCCAGTAATGGTCAGAAAATTGGTTACAAAATGGCTCCCAACGTGGGGCCTGCCATAACGACTGTCGGTAACGTTCCGTTTATGGGTAATGGAAACTCCCGCTTTTAGTTCGGAAGTTCCCCATGACTGATTATGGCAGAAGTGTGCTCGAACGTCATTGGTTATAGTATCCCATGTCTATAACTAATGATTTAGGGTGCGCAGAAGTCAGAAAAGGAGTGGGAAATGAACGGACCAATAGCAAACGTTTCTCTGGGTATATAAGGGGCTACAATTCGAACAGTAGCTCATTCTTCTCTGACTGCTCTATCAAGTAGCTCAAAGAAGGATTTTTGGAATTGTGCGATGACAAGCCGTAAGGAAGTCAAAGCTATTTTTGGTGGTGATTCAGAGCAATCTGAATCGCTCTCGTTTGGCGAGACCAATTCAGTAATGGATTGGACTCAGGACGACGAACCAGGGGTTGAGAATGTGTCTCCTCCTGGAACTGATGTCCAGCCAAAAACAGCCGGATCGCTGCCCGAAAGTGGACCCAGTGTTGATCTGGGAAAACCGACGGAGGAGACACTTGAGGCCGTGATGCGGGATGTTCAGTCTTGGACAACGAAGGAATTAATTCCTCCCTTTCCTGCATCACCAATCAAGCCGATCCAGCAGTTCGATACGGCTGAAGTGTCAGCTTCTGCTGACACACAGGGGGTATCCCCAGTCAAATCAATTTTTGACCCGGAATACTCCGTTCACGAGGAGACCGATAGGTCTTCTGTTCTCGAGACAGAGGAAACTCTGTCTGTTACCGTGATGGTGGAAACACCATTACTTACCGTGGTACCCAGTACCGCTCCCGGGGGAAGCTGTTCAAAGCCCGTGGAGATGGACCAGGAAGTTGCTCGGGCTATGAGAAGACGTTCCGTCACCTCATATAGGAGCACTTCATCGGCAAGTTCTGTTCCGCCGAGTCCAAGTGGAGGCTACTCCCCATTTGGATTCGAAGGTCAGCAGGCTGATTCCATCATTCATGCTCCTCAAAGCGACCCTGGCCTGTGGTTGAAGGTCCAAGAAGCGATGAAACGTGGTCGGGAGGACGACGTGGTTAACACCACAGCCAAGAAGAGCCATCTTGATGATGTTGAATCATCAAGTGGTTCAGAGGCAAGTCGGACGATCGATCCGCGTGGTCCACGGACTCCATAACCCGGTATCTCTAGAACCTTGGATCTGGAGGTACTGAGTTTTAGATAAATACGCAGGAGGAGCATCGTCGGAAGATGATAAAAGCTACCCAAGCTCCACCACCTCCTGCAGTTGGACCACTCGACGCTCCCGAGACCAGCTTTGGTAACCAGCCAATACGTGAGGCGTCAGTTGTAAGAATAGTGAAGGAATTCTTATGCTACAACTGTCGCGCTCCTGGACATCGCTACGCTGCCTATCCACTACCTCCTGTAGTTGGTGGATTTTGCAAACGTTGCGGTAGAAGGAGGGTCACCCTGAGGACTTGTCCCAAGTGCCAGGATGGCTGGAAGGCCGAAGGACCGTACGTGGCCGCATTGGGCGCCAACGTACAACGTTCAACAGCCACCCAGTCGGAGGTCAAGGCCAAGCCCAAAAGGAAGAGGCAACCAAGGAAGAAGAAGAAGAATAATAATAAAGATTGAATAAAGATTTATTATTTATTTTCCTAAACTACTTGTTCTCGTGTACTTAATTCACCCGTCATCTTTTCAGGTTAGAGTTAAGTCGTTCTCGTCTTTGTGTTTTCGGAATGGATTCTTATCCATTCGCTCTCGTTCAAGATCACGGAGGGACTCGGATCCAATATTGGTCGTCTTTGTCTCTCGTTCCCGTCGATCATCCGATCGAATCCGCCAATGTACGGAGGGTTTCAACCCAATACATTGTCTCTGAAAAGAGAAGGCTACCATCTTTCACTGGAAAGATGTAAGCACGGCATCTGTCCCAATTAGGGATAAGATGCGTTCACGGCGTCTGTTCTGTTTGAAGAATAAGATGCGTTTTCGGTATCTATTCATTAGGGAAACAAGATACGATCCCGGCGTCGGTCTCGTGAGGGGAAAAAGATGTGATCCTGGACATCATACCCCTCCCAGGGAATGATGCGCTATCGGGCCATACGCAACTTGGAGTAGGGATTAGAACTCCCACCGCTCAGAGTTGAGTATATAAGGCCGATCTCGAGCAACGAAAGTCACAGTTTTATGACTGCAGTGGTGTTGCCCTCAGCTCTCCAAAAAACTTGCTCTCGTTGATAACTATGGCTGAAGAAAGTAAGCGTGGTACTTCTGGCCAGAAACCAGAAGACGCTCCCAAATTAGTTCCCGATACAGAAGATTTCGGTGAAAAACCTGAGATTCCCGGGCTCACGTTCATCTACTCCACGTTACAGAGATTGATGGCCAGTGTGCAAATAATCGAAGAACGGTTGGACGCTATTGGACCACGTTCCAAAGCGAGGGCTAAGAAACCCGACCGACGCGCGACTTCGTTAACTGGATCAATCCCAGACGTTAGAGTCGAAGAACCAACTCCTCCGCTGGGAAGAGTGGTTGATCACGTGTACAGGAGAAATCTTGGCGAGTTACTCGGACAAGAGATGGACCATCATAGGGAAAATCGTGCAAACGATGAACCCAGGATGATGTCACCCACTAAAGTCTTTGAGTTATTAAGCCGGTGGAATGTACAGTTCTCGGGTCGACGAGACGAAGATGTGGAATATTTTCTATCTCGAATCGAAGACGCTCTCGTGAGCTTTCCTATACGGGAAGAGGATCTGTTAGGGGTATTGCGTGGATGTCTCCGTGACACCGCACTCCTCTGGTTCCGGGAAAAGTGTTTTGCTACATGGCCGATGGCTAGAGATGCATTTAGAATACGCTTTTCCGATCTCGATTTTCAATCAACCCTGGAAGCTGAGATCTTTGCTCGCACCCAAGGTCGATATGAAGGTGTTTGTGAATATGTGTCTAAGATGAACGCATTATTCACAAAGACGATCCCGCCATGGTCTGAAGCGCGTAAGGTGCAATTGGTATATCGAAACCTGTTACCAAAGTTCCGTTTGGGTCTACAGTATGACGATTGCCATACGCTAATGGAGTTAGAATCCAAGTTACGACGCCAAGAAAAGAATATGGAATGTTCCCGAAGTTGGCAACCTCCGCGTAAACCGGATGTGTCCAAGTCTCGCCTATCAGGAATCTCCTCGTCAGGCTAGAGAAATACGACATAAAGCTAACGCTCTCGAGGACGATATCGAGTTTGATAAAAACGCGGATATCGATTCTGATCACGAAATGTTGGATGTTCTGGGACGCCCAAAGTTTCAAGGCAATAGGAATATAACCTGCTTCAATTGTAGAGGCACAGGTCATCAATTTCGCTTTTGCCCTGAAAAACCAACATTGTTCTGTTACCGGTGTGGAAAACCGGGGTTCTCGATTAAAGAATGCTCCCGTTGCAATTCGGGAAATGCCAAAACAGTCGTTTGAATCACCCTGTCGTGACGACTGTTCAGCTCACTGGAAGACAGGGAGATTTATCAGATTTGGCTACCCCGGAACCTAACCCTATATGGGATAGTTTGCAAAGCTCCCTTGGTCCTGGTCGAAAGATTACTTTCTACCTTAAGATTGGTATCTGTGGGCGAAAACTGAACGCTTTAATGGATTCCGGTGCAACACGGACTTTTGCCGGAAACAAAGGTATCCAGTTGCTAAGGTCATCTAAGATAAAGCCAGTTGAAGGTCCGGGTAGAAAGGTTCTGGTCGCAAACAAGCAGATCGAAATCATACGACATACGTCTATGACACCGATCACGCTAGGTGCCAAGACTATTCTCATGGAAACTCTTTGGATGCCGTCTTTGTCAGAAGACTTTATCATAGGAGTAGATTTCCTACGAGAGGCTGGGATCGTTGTTGATTTCTTTGGGCAAAGTTGGTATTTTAGAGACCAACCCAAGGAAATGTTCTCGTTTGCTCCCGTTGAGACAATACACCATTTAACTGTGTGTAATGGTCTTAAGTTACCGAAGGAGGATGAACAGAGGCGTCTACAGTTACTGCTAGACAAATACATACCTCCTACTCCCGCCTTGCTCCCGACATCAAAGCTCCCGGCCCATGTTATTAATGTGGGCGCTCACGATCCTATCAAGCAAAGGATCCGCCCCATGTCACACCACAAGAAAATGGCGATATGGGCGGAGACTGATAGTATGCTCTCGAATGGAATCATCGAACCATCCTGTAGTGATTGGGCTAGCACAGTTGTTATGGTTAAGAAGAAAGATGGATCGCTTCGATTCTGTGTTGATTTCAGGGAAATCAACAAGCTCACGAAAAAGGACGCCTATCCACTACCGAATATGGCTCTCTTATTGGATGAATTGCGTCAGGCGAATTATATATCCACATTAGATTTGAGTAAAGCATATTGGCAAGTGGAATTGTCTCCGGAGAGTCGTGAAATCACGGCTTTCATAGTACCTGGCAGAGGGCTCTTCCATTTTCGGCGGATGCCTTTTGGGCTCTCGAATGCCCCAGCGGCAATGCAACGGTCTTTGGACAGACTGTTGGGTCCCGAATTCTACCCTCATGTTTTTGTGTATTTGGACGATATTATTATCGTAACAAAAACATTTGAGGAACACTTAGAATGGCTCTCGAAAGTTCTCGTAAAATTGCGTGACGCAAATTTCACTATCAATAGAGAGAAAAGTGAATTTTGTCGTTCGCAGGTAAAGTATCTTGGATTCCTGATCAATAGTGAAGGACTCCAAGTAGATCCCGAGAAGACTTCGGCTGTGCGCAACTTCCCAGCGCCACAGTCATTAAAAGAGGTCAGACGGTTTCTGGGCATGGCATCTTGGTATCGTCGGTTTATTCCGGACTTTGCCTCGATAGCCTCGCCGATCTCGAAGCTAGTACGGAAAAACAGTCGTTGGCACTGGGGTACAGACCAACAAGAGGCTTTCAATGCATTGAAAACTCGGTTAACCAGCGCCCCCACACTAGCTTGTCCAGACTTTACGCTCCCGTTTACACTACAGACAGACGCAAGTAGTGTAGGTCTTGGCGCAGTACTTACCCAAGTACAAGACGGCCAAGAAAGAGTTATAGCCTACGCAAGTAGAGGACTAACTGCTCCCGAAGTAAAGTATACAGTCACAGAGCAAGAATGCTTGGCAGTCGTATGGGCTATCAAGAAGTTTCGTGCCTACGTGGAAGGTTACAAGTTCACGGTCATCACCGATCACAGCAGTTTACGCTGGCTTCATAACTTGAAGGACCCTGGTGGTCGACTCGGAAGATGGGCTCTCGGCTTGATGGAATATGACTTTGAAATAGTGCATAGGAAAGGTGCACTACATCATGTTCCTGATGCGCTCTCGCGTGCCCCTGAAGGCGGTGCTGTACTAGCAGTAATTACCACGATTGAGGCAACAAGAGATCGTTGGTATATTAAGCGAAGAAAAGCAATCCGCCTTGATCCCGGTAAATACCCAAATTGGGCTATCCGACATGGTCAAATCTATTATCATCGCAAAGGATTTCTGGCCTCTGCTGAGAATATAGATTTTGATGCATGGAAGTTAGTTCTTCCAAGGGAATTACGATCTCGGGCTTTGCAAGAATGCCATGATGACCCTCAGGCCGGACATCAAGGTATCTTCAGAACTTACCAACGATTGGCGCTGCGATATTTCTGGCCGGCAATGTATCACGCAGTAGTGAAATATGTAAGTCATTGCGAAATATGCCAACGTTGTAAAGTTGAACAAAGGGCTCCCGCCGGATACATGAATCCCAGAAAATTCATGGGGCCTTGGTCTCGTATAACTGCGGACATTATGGGTCCTTATACGAAGAGCTCAGGCGCTCACGCATATATCTTGGTAATACAAGATACGCTCACGAAATGGGTAGAAATAGCACCTCTGTCGAAAGCGACAGGTAGGAATATCTGTCAAATTCTAAAAGAGCGAGTTATCTACCGTTGGGGAGTGCCCCAAGAACTGTTCACGGACAACGGAACCGAGTTTAGGAACAAGGATCTGGAGTCGCTCTCGAAAGAAATGCATATGAGGCTATCGACAGCTCCGCCATATCATCCTCAGGCTAACCCAACTGAACGGGTAAACCGGAGTATTAAGATGATGGTGCGTGCATTTCTTGATCACGACCATAGAGAGTGGAATAAATATTTGAGTGAAATACAGTTCGCTTATAATACTTCGTACCACAGTTCTCTTATGGCAACACCCGCATTCGCGAATCTCGGCCGAGAGTTGGAATCGAAAGGTTCACTCTACAGAGAATTGACGAAGGATCTCGAAACCGCTAATATGAAATCAGAGGAGTGGATCGAACATATGAAATGTCATGACACTCTAAGATTGGCATTCAGGTTTGCTCTCGATGAGGCAAGTAATCGACAAGCAGAGCAATACAACAGAAAACG
Organism: Lysiphlebus fabarum; assembly: GCA_011426435.1. Taxonomy (NCBI): domain Eukaryota; kingdom Metazoa; phylum Arthropoda; class Insecta; order Hymenoptera; family Braconidae; genus Lysiphlebus; species Lysiphlebus fabarum. The sequence continues at coordinate 41,123 of WSYQ01000605.1, forward strand.
TCGAAATGTGGAATTCGAAGTTGGACAGTTAGTACTTGTGCGAAATCGAGAATTGTCGAAGGCTCACGCATACCGGACCGCGGCTTTAAACAAGCCATTTCACGGACCCTGGGTGATCACGAAAAAGCTCTCGAGGACAGTTTATCAACTGTCCGATCTCGTAGGACGGGATAGGGGTAAACTATCCATAGTAGACCTTAAAATCTATCTGCCTAGTGATGGAAGTGGAGAGATGTAAGGTGGAGAAAGGAGGAAGTTTCGGGTCGAAACTTCACACGGGGGACGGGGTGTAACGAGAATTGGCATTTCTCGTGTTATCGGTAATAATCATTTATGATAATTACGTTCCGTAGATGCTTATCGGCCGATACACATGGGAATTTAGTGTTGGCTTGAAGATAAGTAATACAGCTTTATTACGAGCGGTTTCGGTGTTACCATCTATGGCCTAAATGTTGAGTGACTAGGAAAATAACTAAATAGTTTACATCAGATGGTCACCCTGATTGCAATAGAGAATCTCCCCTACTCCGACACGTCCCCACTAGAGAGCCGCATCAAGGGTGTGCGCGCAGACGGTGAGGAGTAGGAGAAACGGAGAGTAGGGAGACGATCCGTATATAAGAGCTAACGGCTGACAATTTAGTCAGTCGTTGGCTGGCTCTCGAGCCGGCCAACACTCCTGCCTGCTGGCTTGTAAAATGTTTATTTAATGAATATTTTTCGAATATTATTATTCTTCAATAATAAGATCATCATCATTTTGTGTACTCGAAACTTCCTCTGTTTCAGTATCAGATTCTTGATTTTCTATTTCAACTTCTGCCATCTCTTGATCCGACACATACACAACATTGCAAAGATCTACAATAATAATTAAAAAAATATAAATTAGCGTTTATATTACAACTATTTGTTTTTAATTATAATAAAAAAATTTTTACATACCAACATTTATAGTTGTACCATATCTGTCATCTGGTACCAATGAATAGGTTGCTAGGGGAATAAAAATATTTTTGTATTATAAAATACTTACATTCAAAAAAATATTATGTCAAAAAATTGTTACCTCCTATTGATGGCAATAATAGTTCATGTTCTAATTCATCCATGGCCAAGTCCGACTCATCTTCCATAGTGATATTATTATTTTCTTCGTTAGCCGGATAATTGACTAAAAGTATAAATTTATTATTATTGGTATTTAGAATTTTTAATATTTTCAAATAAAATACATACCAACTTTAAATCGAGGTCTTGCATCTAAATCATCATCATCATACATTATGAAACCAGCTAATCTTGGAAATAAATTGCTAGCTCTCAATCCTCTGAGAATAGCTCCAATATGATATTTGATCTAATCAACAAAAATATTCGATTAATTATGTTTGTAAAAATTTTTGAAATTGAAATACCAACCAATATTAAATTCCGGTGGCGCATTACCACTGGAACAGTACGATTAGTGTGTTGTCTATATCGACACCACATTTCCGTTTCACATAAACTGCGAAGAGCTTCTCGATGGGGTGTCAACTTTTAAAAAAGAAAAAATAAAAAATAATTTTAATATACACTATTAAAAATTAATATAATATTCAAATAAATATTTACCAGAGTATTCAACGAGTCCATATCCATTTTTTATTGAGCACTTTTAATTCACACAAAATAAAACAGCTTCTTGCTTGAATAACAATCCCGAAGTGACATAAATCATTCCCGTAAAATGTATGAAAAGACAAAAAATGCAAGATAATTAGAAAAGTAGAGATGACCATAACTCTTTTCATATATATATGTCTAATGTAGAGACAATGTTTTAACAGAGAATAAACATTGAAACATAATCTGTTGCCGGACAGCAAGCACGCGCGGTCATTTCAGTTACATTGTCTTAATTATGCATCGCGATTCATTTTTACTTACTGTGCACTTTTAAATCTCTATCTTTTTTTATTAATATGAAATAATAGAATATTTTTTTCCACTTCCTTTTTGTCATCTTTAAACAATAAGTAAATACATTTTTATAAAATGCATTTTTTATATATTTTATTCTATTGTCAATCGTATCTTATCAGTCAGCAGTCAGTCGATCTTAAGACAACTACTTTCTTTTCATTAATAAAAAAATATTTTGAAAATGTATTCATCAGAAAGATGTAAAAAACTTGTTAATATTTTAAGTGCGGGTTATAAATCTGCGAATTCTATCGATACTATTGATAGATGGATTAAATGGGGTAGCGCAAATATAAAATTATTGAATAAATTTTTGAAAAATCCAGCTGATTCAGTGGGTGCAAAAAAAAGAATACAATTAGTTGTAGTGACACTTACAGCAATAATCGTAAAGTTACAAGTAAAAAGAGAAAAAACTTTACATCATGGTGCTGGTATGAGCACTCGTCATGTTAAACCGTCATTGCATGATAGAGTAAAATGGAATGATTTGGAAAATATTTTTAAAGGCAATATAATAACTGGAAGTGTGACCAATCTGTATCATATAAAAATAGAAGATTTTTTGAAAGATTCTAAAACTGTTGTCAGTAAAAAACTGAAAACTTTATTGAAAAAAAAAATTAATCTCAAAGTCAATTCATGCTTACATTGTGAGTATGAGGTTTTGAAAGATGATACAGAAGTGAGAGAAATAAAATCTTTTATTACAAAAAATTCAGTAATACTTCCAACTACAAATCTCGATGATTGGTTTGATGAACATTTTTTTGATCCATTATTAACGAAAATTGAAGAGTTTAATCTTGGTATTTCTGGCTGGAGCTTAAAAAAAATTCAGAGCATTATTTTTACTGTATGCAGATATCAACCATTGCGTGGTGGTGCTTCCACGTTTGTTGAAATGCCTAATGATATTAAAAAAAAAAAAGCAGTTTTAAATATACAAAATAAAGATGACTTTTGTTTTTTGTGGTGCGTGACTGCAGCTTTGCATCCTGCACAAGAACATAAATATCGTGTTGCATCATATCCACATTTTAGTAGAATTTTATCATATGATGGAATATCGTTTCAAATGAAGCTGCGAGACATAACAAAATTTGAAAAATTAAATAATTTAAAAATCAATGTCTACGCAATTGTTTCAAATAATCCAAAAAAAAGTATAATTGCTCCTATATTTTTGAGTGATAACATCAGTGATAACGAAACGATTCATCTGTTGGCAGTTGATAAAAACGAAAATGATAATAAAAAAAAAGATGACACCAATCAAAATATCATTTTTGATGATGAATGTTTTTCGGCTGACGATGAGAGTGATAATAATATGGAAGTTGATGAAGAATATGAAAATTATGTTGACACACAGAAAAAAGGGAAAAAAATTTTCCATTTTGCATTAATTAAAAATTTATCACGTCTAGTAAGCTCACAAGTCAGAAAATGTGATGGTCGTTTATATATTTGTGACAGATGTCTTAACCATTTTTCATCACAAATATATTTAGAAAAACATTTGTCTGATTGTTGTCAAATCAATAAAGCACGAATGATTATGCCAAAAGAAGATGATAATATCTTAAAATTCAAAAATCATCGATACAAAGAACTTGTACCATTTGTCGTATATGCTGATTTAGAATGCATCCTCCAACCAATTGATAATACAGAGACCAACGAACATATTCCACACAGTGCAGCATACTACGTAAAGTGTACTTTTGATGACTCATTATCATATTACAGAATGAATCGTGGTGAAAACTGTATTGAATGGTTCATTAAAGAATTGGAAAATTTAGCTCATCATATCAGTGATATTATTTCAAATATCATACCGATAGAAAAATTGTCTTTGAGACAGGAGCAAGAATTTGAAAATGCTACAACTTGTCATATATGTGAGGAGACTTTTCTAGTGCAAGATGTTAAGCATCGTGATCACTGTCACTTCACCGGAAAATATCGTGGTCCTGCTCATGCCAGGTGTAATATTAACTATACCAAGTCTCACACAATACCTGTCGTCATGCACAATTTATCAGGATATGATTCTCATTTTTTAATTCGAGGTCTCTGCAAGACATTTGAGGGTCGAATACACATTTTACCAATAAATAAAGAAAAATATATTTCATTCACAAAAAAAGTGGATAAAACTGTTGTAAAATTGCGATTCATTGACTCATACAGATTTATGCCAAGTAGTATAGATAGATTATCATCTGATTTAAGCAATGACCAAAAAATTATAACACGTAGTGAATGCAATAGTGAATATTTTAATTTATTGTGTAGAAAAGGTGTATTTCCCTACGAATATATTGACTCATGGGAAAAATTAAATGAAAAAACTCTTCCACCGAAAAATGAATTTTTTTCAAAATTAAATAATTCTGATATATCAAACGAAGATTATGAACATGCCAAAAATATTTGGGAAAAATTTAAAATAAAGACATTAGGAGAATATTCTGATTTATATTTGAAAACTGATGTGCTTTTATTGGCAGATATTTTTGAAAATTTTCGTTTGAGCTGTCTATCAACATACAGTCTAGATGCACTTCATTATTTCACTGCACCAGGTCTAGCATTTGATGCAATGTTAAAGTATACAGGTGTGAAACTTGAACTTTTGACAGACCCAGCAATGCATCTTTTCATTGAGAAAGGAATTAGAGGTGGTGTGGCACAATGCATGAATCGATATGCAAGAGCAAACAATAGATATATGGGTGATAAATATAATCCAAATGAAGAAGAATCATATATCATGTATTTCGATGTAAATATTTTATATGGTGCAGGCATGAGTCAATAACTTCTTTATGGAGACTTTCAGTGGGAAAATAATTTAAATATTGATGTGACAAAATTATCAAATGAATCTGAGATTGGATATATTTTAGAGGTTGATCTAGAGTATCCAAAAAATTTACATTATTATCATAAAGATTTACCATTATGTCCAGAACATTTTACAGCACCAGATTCAAAACAATCAAAATTAATGACGACACTTTATCCAAAGAAAAATTATGTGATACATTATAGAAATTTAAAAATGTATTTAGAGTTTGGCATGAAATTAAATAAAATTCATCGAGTATTAAAATTTAAACAAAGTCCATGGTTGAAAAAATATATAGATTTGAATACTGGTATGCGTCAGCAAGCGACCACTGATTTTGGTAAAAATTTTTTCAAATTAATGAACAACAGTGTGTATGGTAAAACAATGCAAAATGTGAGAAAAGAAAAAGATGTCAAATTGGTGACAAAATGGGAGGGTCGCTATGGAGCAAAATCACTGATAGCGAAACCCAATTTTCACGGTTGTTCAATTTATAAAGATGATATTGCATTTATTGAAATGTCAAGAGTTAAAATAATTTTCAATAAACCAATTTATTCAGGGTTTACAATATTAGATCTTTCAAAAATTTGGATTTATGATTTTTACTACAATTATATTAAAAAAAAATTTAAAGACGATGAAGCCAAAGCACTGTATATGGATACTGATTCATTGATTCTATGGTTTAAAGTGCCTGATATTTATGAAAAAATGAAAGAAAACTTGGAAAGATTTGACACATCAGATTATCCACTAAATAATATTTATGATATGCCAAGAGTCAACAAAAAAGTTATTGGTCTGATGAAGGATGAAAATAATGGTAAAATTATGACGAAATTTGCTGGTTTAAGAGCCAAATTGTACAGTTATAAAGCGTCAAACTCTGTGCATAATGATGATAAAATTTACAAAAAAGCAAAAGGTGTAAAAAGTTCAGTTTTAAAAGATATAAATTTTGATAATTATATGTCATGTCTTTTTGATCATCAAATATTAAAAAAAAATCAACATTTAATACGGAGCAAAGATCATCAAGTGCGTACTATTGTACAGAGTAAAGTTGCACTCAGCTGGGCTGATGATAAACGAGCTCTTGATCAAAATGGTGGAACTGATACCTTACCTTGGGGTTATGACCCTGAATAATTATAAAAAAAAAAATATATTTATTGTAAATAATATATAAAGAATGCAAGTAAGCATATATTTTGTTATATTTAAAGTGCCTACGTTTCAAATTATTTTTAATAAACAAAAAATAGAAATTTGATACTAATTTGCGCGCGTTCCATTGTTTTATAAATAGAAAAAATTATTAAAATGCATTCTCCAAAGAGATTTTGATCAGAATGGTTGAATATATTGTTGATGTTCAAGGATTCCGTGATGATAATAATGGATTCATTGTTAAGGAATTTGCAATAGCAAATTTAAATCAAGAGAATGATGTCAAGTGGGTAATTTTTGAACCTCCGTTCGATAGAAGTACATTGTCGTCTGCTTGTAAAATCTCAAATAGTTGGTTAACTAGAAATATACATGGACTTTTATGAAATTCTGGTCATGTTGATTACAATGAACATAAAAAAGTTATAAATAATAGTCTTGAATCGTCAGTTTATGTATATGTAAAAGGTTATGAAAAAAAAAAATTACTCAACAATTTTTTGGAGGATGAGAAGACTATTATTGTTTTTATTGACATGGATTGTCCAGCACTTGGTAAATTATCAAATAAGATGTGTTACAAAATTAGTAATTATCAAAGTGTCCATCTCAAAAAAGTAATAAATCTAACATGTGCATTGGATAATGTACTTAAACTACGAGCATGGTTTCAAGCTACCTGGGGTTCAGTTTCATCATTGAAGAAATCTGTTCAACTATTTTGTCATCTTGAAAGTCTGGAAAAAATGACAACAGAAGATATTGCAAATTTACCTGAAAGATATATTCTTCTACTTGCACCAAATTCAATAAATACTGTGTGGAATAAATTACCAGAAAAATTTGAATCAAAAAAAGATATTCTTCAATATAAACGCTGCATCAAACATTATCAACATCAAGGCGAAAATTCAGATGAATTTGACGGTCCAACACCATTCATAAAAGATTGTAAAATATGTCAAAACAAAATGAAATAAACGAAAAAAAAAAATGTTTAACCTCTGTTGTTGTTTTTTTATTTAATAAAAGTAATTTTTCTTTTTTTAGTAGAATATTTTTTTTTGAGGAGAATCAATATATTTTAAATAAATTAAGGAAAAGTACAACAGTTTATTATTTTTTTACATATTTTTTATTCATTACATATTATTTTTTATATATTGTTGATATTTTTTTAATAATACAGGATTAATAATTGTACTCATATTTTGTATTCTCATTTTAAATCGTTCATCATCACGAGCAATTTGATCCCATTTTCCACATTTTGCAGCTTTATATGCATATTGCCATGTATACATTACATGTACAGTCGGTTTCGAATTACAAAATGAAACATGCATCATAATTTAAACGAGTTTTCGTACTGAACCACTAATTGGATTATATTCAACAATTCTATCATGTAAAATTAAACAATAAGCTGATGTTTGAGCTGGAAATTGTTCTGCTGATTCAAATTCAAGTCGAATGTCTACTGGTCCAGACTTTAAAAATTCATTTTGTTTTGAACAACCAATGACAATGAGTGGAGCTTCTTCCGAAAAACTTTTTCTTGTAAATAATGGCTGGGGTGTTTCTGTATAATAGTATGAAGCTTGAAAATATGCAAACATATCATATAATAGAGAAAATTGATTATGAGCAAAATCAATATTTAAATTTCCATAAGGATATGATTGTGAATTTAAAAATAGTTTTACATCACGCAAATTACAATGATCAAAAACACTTGAATCCTTTGTCAAAGAATTTTTTCGATTTGTTTGGAAGCCCAAAATTATATATCTTGGTTTCTCCAATTGTGTTGATGTTTTCACACTCCAATTTTGCTTTGTAGTTGCTGGTAGTAATGGATACTCGTACAATTCCCATGTACGAAAACTGATTGCAATAGATGGATCCTTGGAAATGTAATTTAAAAGTTGTATTTTCTGTTTATCAGACACTTTGATATATGGTACAATCCATTCAACTTTCTGAAGTGTAATTTGTACTTTTTCAATATCTTTCTCATTTGTAGATTGTTCTTGTAGACATGCATTCACATCACTATTTGATCTTATAATAATTAGTTCATGCTTTGCATTTATAATTATTTTTTTATAATCTTCAGCAAATCCAAGCAGTAGACTGAGTGGTATAGATATATCAAAATAACCATTTGAATCGATTAAAGATTTTTCATCAGACATTAACCATCCAGCATTCTCCAGCAATGATTTTTGATTTGGACTCAATGAAATATATCCTTTCATGAGAGTTGTAAGACCGACATTTTTACTTCGATCAATTTCAATTGCATTAATCTCATAGCGAATTTCTTCAAACATATGTGCTATTGCCATTCTGACAAGTGAAGTTGTTTTTGGCACAGATTTTCCATCACTAGTCAGAAATTTTCCAGAAATATGCAATGAACTTTTACTTGGCAGGACACATAAATCTTGATGTTGTATTCCAATCCGAATTTCATCGTTGTTATTAAATGTTGAAGCACCATAAGGCTGATGTGCATGTAACTCACAATGTGCAATTGATTCATCAAAAATAATCGGATCTTGTATACTTAAAATTTCATCCATGGTATGATACAAAAAAAGCAACAAAATGATACTTTTATTTCTTCTGTTGTAGACGTGGATTCAGACTGAGACTCTTGAGAAACTGAATACTTTGATGTGTAATCGCTTTGCTGCGTTGTTTTTAACTGATTTTTTTTTGGCATGATGTCTCACATTTATAGTTTTGTTCATAACTTTATTATTATGTTTTTTCTTGTCTTTTTTATTGAAAACGATGCCCATAGTTTTTTTTTCTATTTAACACTTTTAGTATGTAGTCGAATCGTAATAATTTCTCCTCGGAAATTTACAATTTCACCATCTTGATCGACAATTTTCAATTGTAATTGATGTATTGCTCGCACTGTGACCGGAAGATAAATGACATGAGATGGTACTTCAACAATCTTATATCCAGGTGGTACGACTGGAAAAAATTCATGTATTGTGTGAACTTTGTGCTGATTCATATATGCACCAGTTGTTATGTTACACTGAATCTGGAGTGTATTGACCTTTAGTATGGCAACAGGTAAATCAGATTTGTGTAGAACATTTGGTTCAAGAATTCGTTGTGTAAATCCCAGCAATCTTCCAATAGAGTCTTTTTGTGTAAAATCAATACGTCTGCTACATTTTATCTCACTATGTAGCTCATTGTTATTTGGTTGAATACTAATTGTAGCACTTTGCACTAATACTTTTTGTATATAACTTTCAATATCCTCAATTTCATAACTTCCTGTGGGAATTGTTATTACTTCACACCCTTCAATATAAACTTTATTATTACCAATATCAATATTTGGTATTGAGTTGAAGGTTGTAAACTCGACAAGACCAGCAACATAATTTTTATTTGCTGACAATTAAATCGGTGGAAAATATTGTGTTTCAAGAGTCGATGATCTGCTCGACAATGTTAACGTAAATGAATCATCCATGACTAATGATATATTTATCATAAGTAATGGTTATTTATAATCTCACACCAGCTAGAAACTTAAGACATAAATGACCACATACGATTGTATTATAATTCTGATATTTTTCATAATTATATTTAATGCTACCAACACCGAGATAATTTATCAACTCTTGTGGTGGCTTCAAATCACCAAAGCTGTCAAAATAAATAACATCATTGAGACGTTTTTTATATGCGACCCAATGTCTACCAACGCCATCTTTATCATCAAGATTTTCAATTGCTGATTCAGTTTTTTGTGGACCAGTTGATGGCAAATCATTTCTCATGAAAACTCCCCGAAAATAAGGAATTTTAAAAGCTTTGGCATATTTGATGATATCAATATTTGTGAGAGCTCGATGTGGTAGCTTTAAAAGTTTTTTTGTTTCAAATTTTTAGCTGGATTTAAAAAAAGACCTAATCCTTTTTTGTATGGAGATAGGAATAATCCTTTACCCAATACAATTGATTCCATTTTTTCATTATGACGTTGATTTTCTTGAAGTAATTTTTTTGCTGCATGCACGACATTTATTGTTTTTGAAATTGCTGCTGCACCACCTGTCATCACACCAGATGCACTTAGTCCAGCCAATAATGGTATAAGATATAGTAGTATACTACCATCGCTATTATTTTTGCTATTTAATGGGATAGGTAAAATTCGTGGCAAAGAAATTTTTTCTTTCCACCAACTTTTTTGACAGCATCACGTGCACCTTCTAGAATTGTCTTTATTGGATCAGTGATTTCAGGCTTTATAGATTTTTTTGATATGTCTATAATTTTCTTGAGACTCGTTAAATTCTTTTTATTTTTTCGTTGTATAATTATTTTTTCTTTATTCTTTTAGTTTTTATTTTTTTCTTTATTTTATGATGAATTTTTTTATTTTTTTTGATATTATTTAAACCCATACCAAGTTTTGTTTTTAAATTCATTGCTGTTGTCACACCCCAAGCTACAGCTCTTTCACCAAGTGACGAATCTTTGGCAAAAACACGTTGCCAAGCTTTATCAGCAAGTATTTTGTCAGCTTTATGTCGTTCTTCAAGATTATCAGGATTTTTTGAGTAGCTTATATCATGCTCACGACAATGTTCATCCAGTGGATTAATACCACGATCACCACGAGCTAATCTTTTATCGAGCTTTGTACCCGGACCACAATAATTATACTGTGGAACGTGTAGTTCAAATGGCAAGCTATTGATGATTTTATTTAATAGCCCCCTTCCTTTTTTTTTTATCTTTTTTCTTTTTAATTGCACGTTGATGTTCAATCATTGTGTTCAAAGAACTAACATTATTTAATAAAATCTCAAGTATTTATACGTTTTCGGGTTAGTACAAATTAAGTGAGCAGCGTGTTCAGTTGTAAAAACATGGAATTTCAAGAACAATCATTAAAGTTGCCAGTCATTAATTTTGATCAAATTAATTGTTGTGTTGGAATACAGATAAATATGGATTTCTTGTGATTGACAAAGATAGTGATATTAATAATGGTCGATACAGGAGAGGTTTTAATTGTTATATAAACATTACAACTGATGGTGCTGAAAATAAAGTTTCTCCCTCTACAAGTGAAACATCTACCATCTAAAAAAATACATTAGATAATTTTATAATATACGATATATAGTTTGACTTTCAATGAAAAAGACAGTAGAATTGTGTACTGTGAACTGTCAACAGCATCAATATGAAGCAAACAAAATTACATGCTGAAAAATCACTATTGCATGAAATTGAAAAAGCAAGCGATTCAATAAGACGTAAACATAAACTAATTAAATATGGTCGAGTTGAAAACGAGAGAATAACAAGTGAGGTATTAGGACCTATTACTGAACCACTAAAAAAAATGCTAGCAAATGTATCAAAACGAAAATCAGCACCAATTTCAGATAAAACATTTGAAAAAGATGAAGAATTTTCTATGGAAGAAGATTATGAGACCGAAGAAGAATCAATATTAGAAAATGATAAAGTGGAAAAAAATTATATTCATCCGTCAACTTTGCCCAAAGATGACGGTGATGATGATTATACAGACGATGATATAATAGAGAAGAAAAAAAAAATTTGGAAGATGAAAAAACAGATTGATAACCAAAAAATATTAAATCCTAAAGATAAAAACAATAATACAATGTATACCGTGCAAAAATTGAAAAATGAATTATCATTTGGTAATTCACCAATTGAAATAAAAAATAAACGTATCTATGTAGCAGATAAAATTTATCCTGCGACTCAAGGACTCTTGGAATTATTATTTAAATCATCACCCAATGCATCTATTATTCGTAAAGTGGATCAGAAAATTTTCATTGAAATTATAAAATTAACAAATGCACATCGTAAAAATTTTAAACCGGAAGGTGTATTTTTGACCAACAGAACACAAAAATATAAAAATTATATTTTACTGTTTGTCAAGTCTTTACGAAAAAAACAATTAGAAAATAAAAAAAGTTCATCACTTGTACTACCAAAATACAAAACAATACAACAAAATAAGGAAAAAAAAAATAATATGGATTATATTTATTGGGATGATCCAAATGAGCTTGTCAATCGTCTTCAACTACTTGTGGCTTCAGAAAAAGCAGGCAATAACAGTCACTCCAATGAAATCTTTTCAATTATTGAAGAATTAAAAGAAGCTGGTATTATAATATGAAGTACTCATTCAACATACCATGCACGCAGTCATTGTGTAGACATTAAAGAGCAATAATGTCTAGTGTTGATATATTTGGACGTCAATTATCGAAAAAACGAAAATATAGCTTAGATGGACAAAGAAGAGGACCTCCTGGTGAAGGTTTTAAATTTACAACAGATGGACATTATGATATTGCTGGAAAAAAATTATGTCATATTGCTGATGCCGAAGACGTGAATGATGCTGTTTCAAAAAAAGTTGCATTGTCTATGATTTCGAATGAAATTGAAAATCTTTTTTCTATTATAATGAAATTATTGGAAGACAGTGAAAAACGAAATGTTCGCATCATTAATCAACTGGCAATCAAGTTGGACGCATTGGAAACAAAAAGTCTATAAATGTATAAAACAAAAGAAAAACAAAAAAGCAAAAAAGACAATGACTATATTAGAAGTGTTATATCACATGAACTACATAAACCTGCTCGCCGATTTTATCAACGTAGACATGTCGACATTAGAGGTCTTGATGAGACATGGCAGTGTGACCTGGTGGACATGAGTGCATATGCTTCTGTGAACGATAATTACAAATTTATACTTACAATAATTGATAATTTTTCTAAATTTGCATCTGCTGTACCACTCAAGACGAAAAGTGCAAAAGATGTCACTGCAGCAATGAGATCTGTTTTTATCAAAGGTCGATATCCAAAAAAAAATTTACATATCGACCAAGGAAAAGAATTTTACAATAGTGAATTTAAAAAACTCTTGAAAGAATATAATATAAATATGTATTCAACATATAGCAGTTTGAAAGCAAGTATAATCGAGAGATTCAACAGAACGCTAAAAAATAAAATGTGGGAAAGATTCACATATCAAGGCAGTTATAAATGGTTGACTCTACTTCCACAGTTGATTAGAAATTATAATAATACGAATCACAGAACTATAAAAATGAAACCAAAAAATGTAAATGAAAACAATGAAAAAGAAGTTATTGCGAGGAATATATCATAATCAAAATCCAATGTTTTATGTTGCATCAAAGTTGAAGAAAAAATTTAAAATTGGTGATAAAGTACGAATAAGTAAATATAAGAAAATTTTTAAAAAAAGCTACACTCCAAATTAGACTACTGAAATTTTTACAATCACAAAGCTATTAAATACAATACCAATAACTTACAAAATTGCTGACTATCAAGAAAATGATCTTGAAGGATGTTTTTATGGAGAGGAACTCAGTCCTGTACGATATCCAGATGTATATCTTGTTGAAAAAATTATAAAAAAACGTAAAAATAAAGTACTTGTAAGATGGTTAGGTTTTGATTCTGAACATGATACATGGGAAAATGAATCAGATTTATGAATTATGTATATAGATTAAGACAAAGAAAAAATGTTTGAATAAAAAAATTTATAACAAATATTTCAAATGTACTTCATTTATTAAATACAGTGTCAATAGGTTTCGAACAATTTTCTAATAATACAATTTGATTATTTTCACCAATACATTGCAATGTTAAAACTCTTCTTTTAATACCATCCTCCAATTCGAGAAACCTTTTTTTATTATAAAAATAATAGTCAGCATCTTTTTTTGGTAAGAAAACAGTATATTTATTATTTATTTCGACTGATAGTCTTGCACCAGACTTTCTTTCACAGCAACTTTCAATTTTTGTCACAACATAGTAAACATCTTTTATCAAATCTTTTAATAATTTACATTTTTTTGAAATTCGCTTAGTCTTGGTGTTTATCAGTTTTATAATATTGTCTAGATAATGAATACATTTGAAGAAGAGTTAACAATTTTTGCATTTTTCTCATTTTATGAGAAAATAAACTCACATTTGTTGTATTTTCCTCCCAAAAAAATAAGATCTAAAGATCCATCGATTGCAGCATTTTCAATTTTTGTAAAAAAATCATTATTTTTCATAAACTTGGCTATTCTGCTTGGTAAAAAGACATTGAATTCGTCATTTAATGTGGCAATAACTCCATTGTATTCATTATGGATTTTGTGTAGAGCTGTTACTTTGTACTTTCCATTGACTTCCAACTCTGATATTTTTTTAAGAACCAATTTGGCTTCCATTTTAGCAATATTATTCAATTGTTGTTCCATTTTATTCGTGCAGTTTTTTTTTTCTACAAACATTTTGAGCAAATAAATACGTATAATATAAAATTTATAAATATATTTTTAAATTTCTTACCTTTTGTTACAGTCTTGATTTTCGAATGATAAAATTTCACAAAAGTTTCTCGTTTATATAGGAATAAAACAATAAAATAGTAGGAGTAATTATTAAAATGTCACGTAGTTAGAGTCAGCAAATTCTCACGTGAATAATAAAACAATGGTGTTTGTTTTATCAGCATAAAAAATGCTAGGTAATCAAACCTTTGATAGCTCAGTTGGTAGAGCGATGGACTGTAATTGAATTATAAACAAATACAAAAGTTATCCATCGGTCGCTGGTTCGAACCCGGCTCAAAGGAATAATTTTTTATCCGACAGTATATATATATATATATATTAGAAATATAAAACAAGAATCCCTCATTTACTGTTCATTACTTGAAGAGTCAACAAAAAAGAAAAATGTTTGAACGCAAAAACAAATCCATCGACAAGTATTCAGAAAAGACTTTTCTGTTAGATGAAGGAAAGAAAAAAATTTCAATGAACCAAAATCAAAGTATTGGGAAAAAAAATCAAATATATTTGTAAATATTAAGTATAAAAAACTTAAGGAGTACTAAGCATTCATATAATAATATAAAAAATTTGTAAAATAATAAGAAATAATAAAAATTTTTTTTGAAAATTAAAAATTATTGTTTTTATTTACTCTGTCATATCCTCATCCTTTTCCTATGAATATATTTAAAAAAAAAAAATAGATATTGTGAATTTTAAATTTCTTACAGGTCGCTGGTTCGAACCCAGCTCGGAGAAATATTTTTTTTTTCATATTATTCTCCAATACCGATTAAAATTTGAAAATAATAATAATAATGAAAATAATGAAAAATATTCATTAAATAAACATTTGAAAAAAAAAGAATAAATAAAATTAAAAAAAATTTTTGTCATATTTTTATTTAATTATAGCATGTATATACATGCATATAGCATTGACCTTCCGTCATTCTCTGGCGCCCCGTCAGCAGATCATATTTCGTTGCATATTCACTGACTTAATTTAAAGATTATAGTTTTATCATTTTAGAAATGTAATACATGAATTGTATTGTATAATATATATATATATATATACATATGTATGTATAATGTGAAGATTGAGGACCATTTCGACGACGTACTAGCAACTTCGGGGACGGTCCCCAATATATATATATATATATATATATCTACATAGAATGCTGGTTTTATATTTACATGAAATATTTTTTTTTTTGTTTTTTTTTTTATTATTATTTATTTTATTAATATAGTATATTTACCTATACTAATTTATATTTTTTTTTCTTCTTCATTATTTATATTTATAATATATATTTTTGAAAAAGTTATATATATATATAGGATACTGGTTCGAACCCAGCTCGGAGAAATATTTTTTTTTTCATATTATTCTCCAATACCGACGCATGAAAAGGAAAAAATTTCTGTTTTACCTACACAGCCGTACCCCTCTGACGTCCCCGATCTACCTTTCCCCTGACCGACCGACTGGCCATCAACTGTGGTAGATACACTACTGCTGTTTTTGTTTCAGCAATCAACAATTTTTTTTTATAATAATATAAAATACAGAAATAAATTTCATTATCAAATTCATTATTTATTAATTTATGTAGCTAATATATGTATAATCAACCAAGTTTAATCAATATTATTTTTATTACATATATACTATTTAATTAATATATAATTTTTATATCTTGATTATATATGTTGAATATAGTTTAGATATATCCAGCATTTATCCTAGAGATTTAAATTTAATTTTTTTTTTTTTTTTTCATAAATATTTAGATAAATATTATAATTATAAAAAAATAACAAAAAACTAAAATTTTTATATACAAAAAAGACTCATTTTTTCCCTTTATTTCAGAATTGTAGAACATCAGAATTCATACTTTTTTATCCAAAGTTTTCGAAAACAAAAGCAGCGAAATAAAGGTTTTAAAATTTATCCGAATAAAGTTAAATATTGTTGATTGAATGCAACCTTTTCAATTTGCTTGATTCTGGATAAAAAAACGAGGCGGTTTCTTGACAATTACTAATTCGAATTTACAAACAATCGTATTGTATGAATACTCACATCTTTCTTCCTTCACACCGTATAGACTTTTTTTTTTGTATTAAAGCGGTCAAAATATGCAATGTGTACAGAGTGTTGTTTAAAACCAACTAGAGTAGTTCTCTTTCACTGGCAAAGTTCATATGTTTTCCATATCAAAAAAATTAAAATAATCATATTTTTTAAAACGGGACTACTTTTGTTAGCCTGTAAGCTCAAATAAAGTTGAAATCTTTCGATCACTCCAGAAATGAAAAATAAAGGTAAATTACAATGATATCATATGCTCATTTAAAGTGTGTTTCCTTTTTGAAATCACAAGGATATGATGCAACAAGACGAGACAAGGCTAGAGTGAGCTTTCTCTACGAAGAATTTTCTTCGTCAGGTATCTCTCGTCTCAGTTGGACTTCACCGTCGGGTTTGTAAAAAGTAGAATTTTATTGGTTCCACCTTTATTTTAGTTAATTTGAGTTCCACCTTCTTTTTCAGTAATATTTCTTGAAAAGGTGCGGGATTTTCTTGATCCTGACATTTTCTCTATTATATTTTAATTGTATATATTCAAAATTAATTTTAGATTCATTCAAATAACAATTCTAAGGTATACAACAATTGATTGAATACAAAGCTGAAAATGTGCAAAACTTAAAATAAAAAATAGAAACTAAATTATCTGACCCTTGACTTTTTTACTCGTATCTTGAAAACGGTATCGTATCACGTAGCAAGAGAAAATTTATGTGGACCATCTTCGTTTGAACAATTCGAATTAGTAGTTGTCAAGAAACCGCCTCATTTGTTTTATCCAGAATCAAGCAAATTAAAAAGGTTGCATTCAATCAACAATAGTTAACTTTTTTCGAATAAATTTCGACACCTTTATTTCGCTGCTTTTGTTTTCGAAAACTTTGAATAAAAAAGTATGAATTCTGATGATCTACAATTAAGTTAATATTAAAAATTAAATAATTAATCGATTTTTATTTTTGTTTTTTAAAAAAGAACGAATAATCGAAATATTATCTATGGAAAAAAAAATTTTCACATTAAAAATAACAACAATAGAAATCGTTTATTAGAAATTAATATTAAAAATAAATTACAAATTAAATAATTGATCGAATTTGATTTTTTTTTTTATTTAAAAAGGAAGGATTATTACTATAAAATTGTTGAAAATAGGAAATCTTTTTCCATAATTATTTGCTTATTCAAAAATTTATTTCTCGTAACTTGAGATACATCGTGCAAGAACATAAACTTGATTGAATGATTTTTTTTACAATAATTCAACAAGTAATTGAATCCGTCCTTTTTCGAAAAAAAAAAAAATCGAAGTCGATCAATTATTGAACTTGTAATTTATTTTTAATATTAATTGTTAATATTAATATTTCTTAACATTGTTGTTATTTTTCAAGTACAAATTTTCTTTTCCATTTATAAAATTTTGATTATTTGTTCTCCTTTTGAAAGAAAAAAAAAATGAAAATCCATTAATTATTCAATTTTTAATATTAACTTATAATATGAATTTTTATTGAACAATTTATATTAATGTTATTTTTTAAGTAAAATTTTTGTTTTTCCCATAAATAATGAAGTTTGTATCCATTCTCTTTAAACCAAAAAAAAAAAACAATTAAAATTGATCAGTTTTTAAAGTTATAATTTAATTTTTAATATTAATCTTCAAATAACACTTTATATTGTTTTATTTTTCAAGTGAAAATTTTTTTTTTTATAAATAATAGAGTTCGTATCCATTCTCTTTAAACAAAAAGAAAAAAACAAAATCGATCAATTATTGAAGTTATAATTTAATTTTTAATGTTTATTTTTAATAAATAAATCAAATTGTTCTAATTTTTTGAGTGAAAATTTTTTTGTTAAATCCATGTATTACTAAAAATCGGTGCCTTTTAAACAAAAAAAAAAATTTTTGAAATCGATCAATTATGAAAGTTTTTATTTATTTTTAATAATAATATTTTAATAAAAAATTGTGTTTTGTTTTTATTTTTTGAGTAAAATATTTTTTTCCCACATAATATAATAGTGTCTACTTGCCTCTTTTAAGGGGACATGAGGCTCAATTTTAGTATACATTGGGTCGCCGCGCGCTCTATCTACAGGTCGTCAGTGACGATACTGAAAATCAATACTTCGATCGGTAATAAAAAAACTTATATTTTAGGATATTTTCCAAACCAATATTTACTGTTTTTTTTTTTTTTTTTTTTTTTTTTAAAGAAACATTATTTATTGTTGAAAAATAATTTAATCATAATTCTAATTTGTTTATACGTCACAAATTCATTTTTTTACAATAGTAATAAATCGTGTTTATTATTTGGTGTATTTATTATTAAAAAGATAATTATAAATAACTTGAAATCTAAATATTGTTTATCAATATCCAAAACTGTCCCTTCACTATAGATATGCGCAGCTGCGAATATGCATCAACATGTGTGAATATGTACATGCATATGAATATGTGGTGAAATAAATAGAGAGAGTAAACTGACACGATGAAAGCGAAAGAGAGGAAAATGCAGAAACTGGAAATTTTAATAAAATATTTATTTTTTAGTAAAATCATGTACCTGGTTTATTCGGATATTTTATATTTTGAACGCGAAAGAGAGAAAAATGCAGAAACTGGAAATTTTAATAAAATATTTATTTTTTAGTAAAATCGTGTACCTGGTTTATTCGGAATACTATAACCATACAATGGAAAAATTCAAGAGTAGGCTTATTGGATAAGGAAATATCGACATTAATAAGGAAGTAATTTTAGTTTTGATTTATAATAAATATTAAGGGAGTTATTGAGCAAATACAAATTCCTGACGTCATACCCATGCAACCTATTTATATTATTACTCGGTAAGTCTCGCGCTCGGAAAAAATGAGTCGAGACGCTACCGAGTCTCTTGATAAATAGGATATATTCAAGATATAAAAATCATATATTTATCGAGTGGCCAAAAATAGTATATCAAGCATTTACAAAATGAATATATTTTTTTTGTAATTTTTATACTGTTAAGGTATATTTTTTTATATCTGAAATATATTCGAGATATATATTATTTCCGTGGGGGTAGAAATAAAACATTCATCATTATGATTATTTTACATCATATTGAAAATGTAATTTTTAATTTTATCCAGCTGAAATTTTTTTTTTTTTTTTTTATATATAATTTTTTAAAAAACAATAAAAAAATAACAATAAACAATAACGATGTTGAATAATGTATGTTAGATTTTTTTTTTGCTGTTAACTAACTATGAATTACTCAGAGAAAGAATTCGCTGTGAATTTGCTGATGACTAGCTATTGAGTGGATGTTTTATTTCATTTTATTCTCGCGGTAACATTCCGTAAATTACCAAAACTGATACTATATCGAATGACAGCTTGGCTTAACCTATGAAAATTTAACATTATTTTTCACTATTATTTTCGAGATGTCACATCAAATAACTCAATAATAATGTGATAGATACATTTTAAATTTATTTAGATCAATTATTATATTATTTATGATGTAGAGCCCTTGTAGTTTATTATTCTTTTTGCTATCAACTTGCTAATAATCTGCTAATGAGTTAGCGCCCATTTCATTAACAAGTAGCTATCAACTGTTGTTGAGTTTTCTGCTAGGGTGTCGGTATTAACGAAATAAACATTTTAAGACCAAAAAGATAAATGTCAGTCAATTTTTTATAGAGTTATGTGATTTATAAAAATACGCTTATTTCGTGATTTTGTTGATTACCAAATTTCTAATAATCGAAAAAAATATTTAAACTGATATGAAGATGGATTTTTCCACTCTCTTTATCCTGTCAAAAGTTAGCAGTGATGATATGTTTTTAGTTTTCTTAATATTTGCTGTTTAAGATTTTTCTCTTAACTATTTTTAATAACAATAAGTACATTAACAATTAAGCTTTTCTTTGTCTATATCCTTGGTTGTAGAGTTATCCAAAACCTTTTATTCGACTCTAGTACGAGCTCTCTATCTTAATTATTTAAGAAGCCGTGACAATTATTAAAACAAACGCAGTGAAGTCATACTTCGATAAATACTTCGATACTTCGAGTCTCGGACTTCTGACTGGAGTGAATTGTAAAAAATAACATTCAGCAGCCACGCCATCTAGTTACGCGAATTCTTACTTCACTATAGTAAAAATTCTTTTTTTACTTGAGTAAAAATTCTTATTTTATTTTAGAAAAAACTCCAATGCAGCCAAGGTATATTTTTTTTTATATCTGAAATATATTTGAGATATATATTATTTCCGTGGGGGTAAAAATAAAACGTTCTTCATTATGATTATTTTACATTGTAAAGGGGTAAGTATGAACTATTTACTTGACAATTGTTTCATTATAGCCTTGTATATTTTGTGAGTGAATAGTTATCGTACTTGAAAATAAAACATTTATCATTATCATTAATTTACATCATATTGAAAATGTAGTTATTGATTTTATCATATAAATATCAAATAAAGTATTTCATATTTATATAATCTAACGAAAAACAAAAACAAGTATTTTGTACAAAAAAAAGAGTCAAGTACTCGAAATTGTAGTCAATTTGTAATTTAACTTGTTTTGTCATTAATTAATTTTTTGATATAAAAAAAAATATGATACAATAAAAACCAACGAAGAAATTTTATTTTCGATACATGTAGTTAAATCTAAAATGTTGAAAAAAATCCTATTATAGAAAGGAGAATGAAGCCTCCCTTCCAGACATTTGATTGGCTGTTATTAAACATTGTAAACAAAATGAAAAATCAATAAATTAAACAAAAAATAATTCATTTATTTATCCGTTGCTATGAAAATTTATTTATTTCTTCTGTTTACTTGTTGTTATGTGTATTAATTTGTTGAAAAAATTGTAAAAATTTAGTTCATAGAAGTGATTCATAAAAGTGTCATTAAAAATAATATATAATATATGTATCAACTTGAATTGACGTGAATTTTGTATATTTAAGATTTGCCAAGTTTAGTGTTTGTTCGTTCGAACGACACCAAGAGGGTTGGCGGTGTAAATTCAACTTGAATTGACGTGAATTTTGTATATTTAAGATTTGCCAAGTTTAGTGTTTGTTCGTTCGACGACACCAAGAGGGTTGGCGGTGTAAATTCAACTTGAATTGACGTGAATTTTGTATATTTAAGATTTGCCAAGTTTAGTGTTTGTTCGTTCGACGACACCAAGAGGGTTGGCGGTGTAAATTCAACTTGAATTGACGTGAATTTTGTATATTTAAGATTTGCCAAGTTTAGTGTTTGTTCGTTCGACGACACCAAGAGGGTTGGCGGTGTAAATTCAACTTGAATTGACGTGAATTTTGTATATTTAAGATTTGCCAAGTTTAGTGTTTGTTCGTTCGACGACACCAAGAGGGTTGGCGGTGTAAATTCAACTTGAATTGACGTGAATTTTGTATATTTAAGATTTGCCAAGTTTAGTGTTTGTTCGTTCGACGACACCAAGAGGGTTGGCGGTGTAAATTCAACTTGAATTGACGTGAATTTTGTATATTTAAGATTTGCCAAGTTTAGTGTTTGTTCGTTCGACGACACCAAGAGGGTTGGCGGTGTAAATTCAACTTGAATTGACGTGAATTTTGTATATTTAAGATTTGCCAAGTTTAGTGTTTGTTCGTTCGACGACACCAAGAGGGTTGGCGGTGTAAATTCAACTTGAATTGACGTGAATTTTGTATATTTAAGATTTGCCAAGTTTAGTGTTTGTTCGTTCGACGACACCAAGAGGGTTGGCGGTGTAAATTCAACTTGAATTGACGTGAATTTTGTATATTTAAGATTTGCCAAGTTTAGTGTTTGTTCGTTCGACGACACCAAGAGGGTTGGCGGTGTAAATTCAACTTGAATTGACGTGAATTTTGTATATTTAAGATTTGCCAAGTTTAGTGTTTGTTCGTTCGACGACACCAAGAGGGTTGGCGGTGTAAATTCAACTTGAATTGACGTGAATTTTGTATATTTAAGATTTGCCAAGTTTAGTGTTTGTTCGTTCGACGACACCAAGAGGGTTGGCGGTGTAAATTCAACTTGAATTGACGTGAATTTTGTATATTTAAGATTTGCCAAGTTTAGTGTTTGTTCGTTCGACGACACCAAGAGGGTTGGCGGTGTAAATTCAACTTGAATTGACGTGAATTTTGTATATTTAAGATTTGCCAAGTTTAGTGTTTGTTCGTTCGACGACACCAAGAGGGTTGGCGGTGTAAATTCAACTTGAATTGACGTGAATTTTGTATATTTAAGATTTGCCAAGTTTAGTGTTTGTTCGTTCGACGACACCAAGAGGGTTGGCGGTGTAAATTCAACTTGAATTGACGTGAATTTTGTATATTTTTTTTTTTTTTTTTGGAAAAGTATACAAACTGAACATTTGAAACTATGTGATCACCAAATGAACTTTTCTTTAAGTATTATGGAAGGCAACTTAATTATTAATTTAAATATTATATGTTATCAATGTGGACACGATGTTATTATTATTTCATGAATAATATAATAAAAACATTAATAATTAAACAGTAACTTAATTTTAACATCATTCATATAAAAACATGAAGGCGCGCGAAGCGCGCCAAACGGTCTAGTAAAATAAAATAAAAAAAAAAAAAATTATACTTGACCCCGCTTTATATAAGATTGAATAATATTGGCTTAAAATTTAACTACCCGAGGTCAAGTATAATTTTTTTTTTTTTTTTTTTTTATTTAACAATTTAAACTTACATGAATCAAAAAAAAATTTTCTTCTTTGGTTTTTCTATATAGTGGCATATGTTATATATTGTATACGTATCTATATATAAAAATGAATTAATAGCAAAATTCATTACATCACATTTCGAATACCTGACACTTCTTTTGTACATAAAATTTTAATTTTTGCTTTTTGTTAGATATCACATCTTTTTGTAAAGTTTCTATAGCTTTATTGTATTTAAATAACATAAATACACATAAATATATACATTGGGTTGCCACGCGTTTTATCTATAGCTCCAAAAAAAAATATTGAATTTTGAAAAACTTTGACTCGACACCTTTTGAGGGGGTTGATATTTTTTTATAAAAAATGCCATCATGGGTCGATTTAATCAAAAAAAAAAAAAATATAAATACAAAAAAATATTAATTATTTTTATAAAATTTTGAGGTGCCCAATTTGCCCTCATAATTTATTTTATTTCATTTTTGTTTATTAAAATAAATTAATGATTGTTATTATATTACTAAGATTTATTATTTTATTTTCTTCTTGTTTATTGAATTAAAATAAATGCTGTTATAATGTTATCAACATAAAAACAAAAATCTGGACTAAAATAAATTAAACAAAATAAATAAAATTAATAAACTGAATTATAAACAAGATAAACATAAGCTAGATTTGTTACCAACATATCATTAATTCCAACATTAATATAAGTGAATTGATAATTCGCATCAACTAATGCTAGAAGAACAATGCTGTGGGTGCCTTTATGATTATAATATTTAGATCCATCTTTTCTTAATGGCCAGAAAGTTATGTCACGACCGTCCATTGCTCCGAGACAATTAGGAACATTCCATTGTCTTAAAAAATCTCTGAATATACTTTCCCATTCTTGACGAGTGGTAGGTGTCTATAATATAATTTCAACATGATCGAATGTTAAAACTCATGGTTTATGAGCAAAAAAAAAAAACAATAAATTACCTTCAAGTACTGTTCTCGAAGAACTTCATAAATTACTCGATATGTTTCTGGAATAATCCGGGATATTGTCCGAGCTGGAATTCTCGTTGAAAATGCTAAGCTTCTGAAAGATTCTCCAGTTGCAAGGAAAGGGAAAGTTAGTGAGAGACGTTCTTGGGGGTTGATACATTGTCTCATATGGGTATCTTGACATTGTATAAAAAGTGTTACCATTTCGACCAATTGATCGAATAAATCAATTCTCATCCTAAAAAATCTTTAAAAGCACTCGGCATCTTTCAGTCTTAATTCTTTATGAGCTAAATTAATTGTACCTCGGCGATAACAAGACCTCCTTAAAATCCATTGACGTGTCCAACATTTTTGACGTTTTTTCATTTGGTCAATCTCTTCTTCTTCTTCTATTAAATCCATTAAGTCAATAATAAATATTATTTTTATAAATTTACGTAATTTTTGAATAAGTATTTCTCGTTTAAAATTTGACATAATAATGAAACTTTTTTTATTTCTATCACGAAACACAATTTGAAATATTTGAATCTCTCACATATTCATAATTTTGAACTATTTCATTCTTTTCTACGTTATTATTAATAGTTACTGAATTTGTTAGTATAATTCCGATTATAATTTAACATAATAATTGAATGTTTACTAATGTTGAAATTGTTGACAAACAAAAACAAGGGTATGGACTCTTTTGCTTATTTATTTATTAAGCTAAGTTTTCTTTCAGTTGATATTAACTGAACCAACATTAAGGACTTGCATGAAAAAACTTGCGTGTGGACACACCGCTTTATTAATAGATAGATGATTTACAACTTAGACCGTTTTTTTCTTGGAAAAAATTAGTAATTTTTTATTCTTATTGATAATTTTGTTAATTTTTATATAAGTGATAGTTTACTAATATAATGAGGATGAAATAAATAAATATTAACTGATTAATATTCAAATTAGTATTGATTGTTTGCTTGTTCTTATTGTAATAATATCTAGTGGTTTCCACAGTCAGTAATAATATTTTCGTTTTATTCGGAAACTAGATAAAATGGCCGAAATTATTCCTAGGTCATGTATTAACTAACAACAAAGATGAGAAACTTTGTGGTTCACTTTTTTGGTTAAATCTTAAAACATTTTAAGATAGCCTTTAAATGTCGTTTTAGAAATATAAAAATTAAATTAAATTAAATTAAATTAAATTAAATTAAATTAAATTAAATTAAATTAAATTAAATTAAATTAAATTAAATTAAATTAAATTAAATTAAATTAAATTAAATTAAATTAAATTAAATTAAATTAAATTAAATTAAATTAAATTAAATTAAATTAAATTAAATTAAATTAAATTAAATTAAATTAAATTAAATTAAATTAAATTAAATTAAATTAAATTAAATTAAATTAAATTAAATTAAATTAAATTAAATTAAATTAAATTAAATTAAATTAAATTAAATTAAATTAAATTAAATTAAATTAAATTAAATTAAATTAAATTAAATTAAATTAAATTAAATTAAATTAAATTAAATTAAATTAAATTAAATTAAATTAAATTAAATTAAATTAAATTAGTTTCAAGTATTTTAGAAGGTTCTGTATTATGGAAAAAATTATCAGGGATATGAAAAATACCCTAAGAAAATGCAATATTTTATTTGACTGACCCAATGATGATTTTTTTATTCTCTGCCAACGTCGATCAAAACTTCGGCAATACCTTGGTCCAATGTTATATCGGGGATGGTAACATCGGGTAATACCTTCAGAGATAAAGAAATATTTCGACCTGGGGCTTGATGATTTGAAAATTATACAAACGTTAGTTTATTTATTAATTAATATTATTAATAAAATAATAATAAAGCATGAAAAAGAAATTTAATTAATAAATTAATTTAATAATTTTTGATAATAAAGAGCAATAAAATATCTGATTGAGCAGTAAAATAGCACATAAAGTACATTAGTTTAATAGTTTAAATTTGTTTAAATTTGATTCAGTTTCGAAAATGCTCTGCTAGCTTCATCGTATTTTCTGGAAAAATTTTTTTTCTGTTTATCTATAGGTCTAGTGAAAAAACTACTACCGCAGTAAAATAGCACATAATTTTCACTTTATTTTATGCATTTTATTATTTTTTTTTTGTTAGTTTTTTAATTAATGCTCCGCTAGCATCATGTCGACTTAGCAGAGCACTTTTGAAAATTGATTTTCTCTGAACCTATGGGAGCAGGAAATTTCTTTTTTTGGCAGTATTATATCACATAAAAAGTACATAATTATGGTGCTATTCAACTTCCCGATATCGAAAAAGGCTCTGCTAGCTTCACGGGTATCTCTTATATGACAAATTTTCAAATTAACAAATAAACTGTTTGTAGCCCTTATTAAATAAATTGTTTTTTACGTTTGTTATACAAATCTTAATCATCAATTGTTTATTTTATTATTTGATTGTTGTTTTTTTTTCCAATTCATTTAATTAAAATTAAAGATGAAATATTAAAATTTACAAGGCTGCTTTGGAATTTCTATTAAAGTAATATATTAATTTTTACTCAAGTAAAATAGGAATTTTTACTAAATTTGAGTAGAATTTATCGTATAACTACATGGCGTTGATGCTGAATATTTTTTACGATTCACTACAGTAAAATGTCCAATACTTTGCCGCCAGTCAGGGAACTTTTGTGAATTTCACAATATCATATGGTGTAAAAGATTCCCCACCGCAGTAAAATAGCACATAAGATCACTTTATTTCGAAAGTTTCTATATTTTTTATTCAACCTAATTAATAAAACGTTCCGATAGCTTCCTAATATGTTTGAAATAGTTTTAAAAATTTTTCTTTCTGCTTTTCTATGTTAATAAATAGTCTACTAATACCGCTGTAAAATAGTACATGAAGAGCACTTGGTTTTTATTCATTTTACTCTTTTTTATATCCAATTTTCAATAAATGCTATGCTACTTTGATATCAACTCGACAGAGACTTTCTAAAAATTGATTTTTTCCACATCTATGGGAGCAGACAATATTATTTCTCAGCAGTAAACTACTCTTAAAAAGCACATAGCTCTTGTGCATTACAGCCCCTTGATATCAAAAAAGGCTAAGCTAGCTAAACAGCTATTTTCTTTTTTAATACTCAGGCACTGTTGACTAGAGTATTTATGAATTTTACTAATGGCACACAAAAATGATCAAATAATCGCTGGACTTCATTTCAAGTACTCGTAACAGCTCTGAAATTTGATGTTGAAAAAAACATTAAAAAGGTGATGAGACGTAAAAGTGATCAGGCATACCACACTTCTCATTCAATAAATTTTTTTTGGTGACACACATTTGATAATTAAACCAAGCCGTAAAATTTAAATGCCAAAAATTCACTAAAAAATTATTTATAATAACTTTTAAAGGTTATTATCTAAATCAAGCGGAGAATTCATATTTCAGTTATAAAACTCATTGAATATCATATTAACCGGATATTCATACGTCGATTGGTGAATAATTAAATCCGTAATCGAAAATTAAATTGCACTTTACTCACGGTGTTATACTTTGAAATGACATATGACTTGATCTTCCACTGCATTTACACTAACAGTATACTCATTTTTAGTGTAATGACTATCATTATAAAATACATTTATGAACAAATTATAAAATGATAATTACTATTATTATAAAATTATTCTACTTCGTGGTTATTACTTTTTATTTGTAAAAACTTATATCGGAATTTATCATAATTCTCGAATTTTGAGTAACGCATCTGATTGAATAACTAAACTTTAGTTGTACGAGAAGATCTAACTTGCAGAAGGTATTTAATGGAGATGTTTGAAAACTATAAAAATTTAGTATTTTACCTACAAGTTCGTGGCCTTAGAATAATTATGATTCAACAGCCCAATAAAAAGCAAAAAAATACCACATTGATCAAGCCTACGCTTAATAGATTTTCCAATTTTATAAAATTTTGTAATTTCAGTTGTCAATGAATTCAATGAAATTAATAATAATATAATTGACTATATTGACTCTGATATACATAACTTGAAATATATATTCTCTGGAAAATACACCCATTATTGCATGACAATGAAATCGATTTGTCATTCACTGAGTATGTGAATTTTGTGTGAAAATTAATTTTTTTGATTGAAAAGATATTGCACAATATGATCAATAATTTTCATTCCTTAGCTATATCGTATAGTTTGATTAGCAGTTCAAAACAACAGTGAGGGCGAGGTCAAGCATATATGAATCGTTTAGCGTTATAGCACGGTATTGACGCAGTTATAAAAGTATCTTTGCATCACAAAACGGAGCAATGTGAATATAAACTAGCAATTGAACGGTACTTAAAACAAAAATACGATTGAATTCAACTGCTATACTAGTCTGTTGTGTAATAAGAATAAAGTTATTGCATAAGAAAAAGATTTTGATAAATTTCAAAGTTTTATAAAAATTTTTAAAAATGGAAACAATACCAATTTCCGCGGCAAATGCATCTTTGTACTTTAGCTCAAGTCTAATATATCCTCTTGTCTTCATCATCGTGAGTCTTTGGGCACTTCACCAATATATTGAAAATATGAGAATAGTGCGAATGGGTAACAAATTACCAGGTAAATAGTAGACATAAATACAAAGAACTAATAATATAATAATATAATTTAAAGAAGCCACAGCAAAAAAAATCCTAATGCAACTGATTTGTATATAAAATGTTTTTAGGTCCAAAGACTGTTCCTTTTTTTGGCAATGCTTTACTTGGTAAGTATTCTATCAAGCTATATGAATGACGTATTTTAGTTAATCATTACTCTTCATCTAATTTTAATAAGGTTCACATTTTTTAATTTTTTATAATATTTAAAAAAATGATAGCCATGAACGCGTTCTCTTCGAAAATAACTTTTTTTTCGATATAATAAACACTTGATAAATATCTCTACAGTCCACGAAATAAATAAATGAAGCACGTTAAGAGCTACCGATTTGAGATTCCGTTTCTACAAAAGAGACTTATTTTTACAATCTTATTACAATATCGAGATCATAGATCGACAGAATCAAAACCCGATATTTGAGTTTTAAATAAGAAAAAAGAAGAAATATAGGTATCAAAATTTTTTGAATATAATAAACTGTTGATTGATTTAATAGAAAGTCATCAGTGTATTTTTATCATTGTTGATTGAATGCACGCTGTTCAATTTGCTTTAGATGCTAAATGAAAAATATGAGGCTCTTCTTTGACAATTACAAATACAAATTGTTTAAACGAAGATGGTGAAAATGAATTTTTATAATAAAAATATATATAAATTAAGTTTCAAATGCACTTTTTGTTATTGTAAAGCTATTGTTCATAATAACAAAGTTTTATTTATAAACATAAGTTTAATATCCATTCAAAAAAAATTAAATATTTAAATCAAGTAACAATAAATTGCTATTGCTACAAACAAAGATAGGGAGTAGTTTTATAAAAATCGCGTATCACATATATGTGTGTACATAATAATATCGATTCCAAGACAATTTGACAATACGAATATACTTTTTTCAAGCTTACAATATTTTTTATAGTACAAAATAATGACTATTATAATTTAAATATCAAGATAGGTTCAACTTATTTTTCCTCGATGTAAAGTATCTTACAGGGTAATAATATAAATAGGTTGCATGGTTATAACCTCACAATTAAATGAGTGGAGCTCAGAATCTTTCTATACACACTGCGAATTTTTGAAAATTGATGAGCATTATCTAAATCTGTTCTGATGATTAATACACCCGAGTAGGAATCTGTTCAGGATAACCTGAACAGTGATCAAGGATGGATCAGGATAACGTAAAGCTATCTCTATTTAAGTAACTCGATCACATCCTGATCATGTCTGGATCGGAAGCACCGCTATTCAGGCCCAAGGCACCCTGTAGAGAGGGTCTCGGAATAGCACAGATTATGACCTTTTGCCATATTCGTACACGGAGAAAAATTTTTAGAGAATACCACAGAAATAAGTTCAGTTACAGCATTTCGGTTACAGGCACTATACGTTCAGTGATTGCAACCATTTGTTCAGCTGTGAGAGCTGAACTCATTTCAAGTAATCGAGTGAAGCTATCACAACCATACTTATGGCCACGACAACTGCACTTGTATTCAGTTGCCCCAACAATTCAAAAATAAGCGCCCTCAAGTGGATGTATGGTGCCCTCAGCTATATATATATACATATAATGGTATACAAACATGTAAAATTGCCACCCTTATTTCGCTTATTTTTTTTGGCCATATAATTTTATATTTGTACGCGGTGTCTTTTCACTGCTTTTTGCGTTTTCACTTTGTTTTGTTTTGTGTTGAGCCATTCCTATCATAAAAAGAAGCCATTCAGATTGACGCGCTCTTAACAATCAGTGGAGTAACAATCAACAAAGTACGATAACAATCACGTATTCACATTCCCAAAGTCAAATTTATTATGATTTCGATTTGAGATTAAAGGTCTATAAAATTGATTTCAAAATTTTATCTGAGTTTTCTTTTATCAGCTTATGGTGTGCAGCCTAAAGATGTTTTAAATGTTGTTACGGAATATGTCCATTTAGGAAGAGTCATCAGAGCTTTTCTTGGAACAAAACTTGTAGTCTTTTTAATGGATCCGAAAGACGTTGAAATCATTCTCAGCAGTCAAATTCACATTGATAAATCACCAGAATACCGGTACTCATCTATGACGTTTGAAATCCGAATATTTTTTTAAATATGTTATCATAATTAAGATAAAACTATTTTCGCAGATTTTTCAAGCCATGGCTTGGTGAGGGTCTTCTAATAAGTACGGGTGAAAAATGGAAAACTCACAGAAAAATAATTGCACCTACTTTTCATCTGAATGTTCTGAAGTCCTTCGTTCCTCTTTTTTATGAAAATAGTATAGATCTTGTAAAGCGTTTGAGATCAAAAGTTGGTAAAGAATTTGACATTCATGATTATTTATCTGCAGTAACGGTAGATATTTTATTAGATACTGCTATGGGGGTACAAAAAGGGAAACGAGAAAAGACTGGATTTGTCTACGCGATGGCAGTCATGAAGTATGTTGACGACAAAACAACAACAAAGTTGCTATTTTGTAGAATCAAAAGCGATCATTACGTATTCCGTTTATTTATATGATTCTTCATTTACAGATTGTGTGACATTATACATCAAAGACAGTATAACTTTATGCTTCGAATTGATTCTTTCTTTAAATTTACAAGCTTTGCAGCGAAGCAAAAACATTTATTATCAATCATCCATAATTTAACTCGAAATGTTATAAAAAGAAAACAAGAAGAATTTGCTGAAAAAGGCGATTTATCTCTTCCTGAAGTTTATACCACAAAGAAAAATATTGATCTTTCTACTGTTAATCAGAATGGAAATTCTAATATGCGCTATGTAAGAGATGACCTCGATGAAATCGATGAAAACGATGTTGGTAAATAAACATAAATTTTTATTGTTCAAACATTAACTAAAAAGTTTCTTAAAAGAGTTGACTTACCCCCATGAAAAAATATATATCCTGGATATACGCCATTTTATTTACACTTTTGTAGCAACAGTCTTTACTTTTTTTCGGCATCTTTAAGATATATCCGAATGGCGTACATCCAGGATATATATTTTTTAGTGGGGGTAAATTGATAAACATTAATTTCAGGAGAAAAAAAGCGACTCGCTTTTCTCGATATGATGCTGGAACTTGCTCGAAGTGAATCTACTCTGTCGGAAGAAGAAATTAGAGAAGAAGTGAATACTATCATGTTCGAGGTTAGTAAAGAAAAATTATGATGTATAGTCATTTAGAACATCCGACTAGTTATCAATAGACCAGTGTATTTCTAAAAATCAATGTTTGTAATTTGTAGGGTCATGACACAACAGCTGCTGGTTCCAGCTTTACACTTGCAGTTTTAGGAATCCATAAAAATATTCAGGTAATTTTCTTTCTGTAAAACATTTAAAGATTTCAATATGACATTTCAAAGTGTGCATTGAGTCAAACTCTTAAATGCGTTATCCGGTCTTTTTATGTGAATAGTGATTTGAATTTCATATATGTCGTTAAAGATTTACATAAATGTATTTACTCGCAACTCACACATGTAAAACCCAGATGATACGTCATAGTCTTAGAAAGGTTTTCTGCATAAAGAGAATTTCCGTTAGAAAATCAAGTTAAAATTTTTATTAAATCTCAGGGTCACAATGAGTGAGCGTAATTCGCATCTAACTAGCCTGGGGTTGATAGAATCAAAATAAACTATTAGATGGATTTTATTGAAGTTTTTCTGGAGAATATTGGAGTGAAGTTAATTTTGTTTAGGAGTCGATGGTTTAATTGATATTAATTAATTAAGATTTAGGGGCGCAGGCAGCCTGGATTTTTTTAATTTTCAACTTTTTCAAGTTATTTTTTTTTTAATTGATAGATAATTCTTTGGAGAATTATAAAATGCAAAAAAATTTCATTAGGAGTTCTTTAATTAATTATTAAAAAATATTATGATTTTTAAATTGTTGCCATTTGCTGATGAATCATTTCGGTCGATTGCGCATTCCTATACTCCCAAACCCCAGAATGTATGTGTAGACGTGTATATGTGTAACAGCTTTATTTTTCTAATTACTCTAAAAAAACCTATTTAACTATTATCGAAAATGAAAAAAGTATTCGAACCTGAATTTTTGTTTTATAATTAAGTCTTCAAAATCAGAAAAAACAATGACATACTAGATTATAAACACATTTTCTACACATACATGCTATGGTTTGAGACTATACAAATGCACAATCGACAAACATGATTCATTAGCGCATAGCAACAATTTAAAAATTATAATATTCTTTAATAATTAATTGGAGTTCTTCCAACAGTATTTTTTTGCATTATATAATTCTCCAAAGAATTATCTATCAATTAAAATCAAAATAATTTTAAAAAGTTAAAATTTCAAAAAATCGAAACTGCCTGCGTCCTAAATATTAATAAATTGATATTAATTAAACTATTAACTCCTAAAGAAAATTGACTCTCAAGAAAAACAACTAATAGTTTATTTTGATTCCATCAACCTTAGTTGTAACTAATGACTTTCTCAGATGCCCACGAGGATGATTCGAAGAGACGTCTACAAAATCTCGGTAGTTCTTATATAAACCCATGGTTTGTGTGAAGAGTAATGTGAAAAAAAGAATACTTTTTAATATTGTTATTTCCTAAATATTCATTTAATTGTTCATTCGTTTATTCTGTTATTTTTATTTTATATACTACTTTTCGGCAACGAATAAGTGGTTACTAAATTTATGTTCCGACCAGGATTCGAACCTGTGACTACCTATACTGTCTATGTCTTAACCATGAGTGTAATATTAGAAATAGTGTTTAAAAAAAATTTAAGTCACTTGATCTTTAAAGTAATTCAAATTTGTAGAGTATCATTAGAGGATTAATCCAGGTAATTACCTCACAATTATCGAGTGGCATGCTTTGATTTTGCGTTTGGTCTTATAATGTTTTCGTAGTTTATATTCAATATAATAAGGCTCAACGCAAAATATCCAAGGATACTACTTGAATATCTTGGGATAACCCTTAGTTTTTTTATTGTAAATCGGAGAATAACCGAGGCTTAGAATATCATTGAATAATTCAGAAAATCAACGGCCTTTACTTAAACTTTTTGAATGTTTCATTGTAAAATCACGCTGACTCCGTGTTGCCCCTGATGGAAAATGTGTTTATGTGAGGATAATTTGTGATTTCTGAAAATTTTTTGATATAAAATGTATGCGGTTCAAGTATATGTTCACTTAATATTTGAATGTATATGTCGATATATATATTGTTACGAATGTGAAGTTAGTTACACCTTCTTTTAATTAGACAGACAAAGTTTATAAAAATAAAAAAGGAAAAGATATGAGAAATTAAAAACTTAATTGAATAATTATATTAAATTTTTAAAATAATAATAAATAAATAAATGAATAAAAAAATTAGTAACGAACGCGTTCCCTGTTAAAAATTGAAAATTTTTAAAACTCCGGCGAAGCCTTATTCGGACCTTTGTCGTCGAACAACAAAATACAAATTTTTTTGTTTTAATTTTTCTTTTAATAAAAAAAGCTTGCAGATGTATTTAAGGGATTTGGACGATTTTTTTGAGGGTAAAAAAGAGGGGATACGGCCTATCTTTTATACATTGGCCCAACAGCTATTACCAACTGCTAAAAACCAAAAAAACCTCTTTTTTTTTTCAAAAAAACATCTATTTTATCTGTTTGTTATCGTATAATAAAATTAAATTAATAATTATTGATACATTTACTATCAATTTTCAATGTTTAAAAGCTTATTATTGGTAATTAAAAATATCATGAAAATCGTGCAACAGCGCAAAAAAAAAAAAGTATTGGCACACTTGTTTTATATGGTGTATTGTCGTGTTGGTGTATTTCTAATATGTGGTAGTGTATATACTGTATCTGTCAAAAGCATAATAAACATAAAGCATAAGAGTAGTATGAAACATGGAGCAAAATATAAATGGTGATGATAAAAATAACAAAATATATATGTGGCAAGACTGATATTTAAAAATGTTTATTAAATAAATAAATGAAAAAATATTATTGTTTCTTGTCATCATAAGTTTTTTATAAGTTTATAAATAAAGTTTAAAATAAAATTTTGTTTTTTTTGTCATTATTTGCATGCTTTCTAATATTTTAACTTTTTATTTATAATTTTATTTATTTATTATTTATTATTTTATTATTTTGAATTAATATTTGATTTAATTGTTGTAAATAAATGCATTTACACAGTTATTTTATGTAAGTCATATAATATGCCTTTAACAAGTTAACATTGACACTTTCAAACTTGCGCGCCACAAGATGGCGGAATATCTGATGTTGCCAAGTGTATATGACGTTTCAGCATAAGCCATGAAAGATAGTAAAATAAATGAATTTTTACATACTTTAATTATTAATTATAAAAAAACTAAGCTCCAAACCCCTTTGGTTTTTTTTTCATATGTTTTGTTTTGTCTTATTTTATAACCCAAAAGGTTTTTTGTCGCGATGTCATATTGTCGATCAGAGATATTGTGTTTTCATGTACTATTTATATTGACAAAATCGTATTCTCCATAAGAGCCCATGTTAAAAGTTGTCAACTTTAAAAATTAATAAAAAATTAACAAGCTTCCAAACAATTACCAAAAAATTACAGAAAATGTATTAGTGTTTCAAGAATCTACTGTATAAATTTCATCTCATTCTCATATTCGGAAAAAAATCGTCCAAATCCCTTAATCAGTTTAAATATTTAAATACTATGTTCATTATATGATGAAGGCTGAGAAATATCTATTGATACATTACTTTTTTTTTCATATTTTTATATTATACCAATTTTTTTTGTTAATATTGATTTGATTTATAAAAAATGATTAGTTTGTTTTTTTTCGGTAAATGTTTGATTCACTTATTAAATTATTTATAAATCTATATATTGTCGTTACAATTATTTAAACGATTATTAATTATAAATTTTCATTATTACGTTATTAATACATATAGAATATGTATATTACTTGTCACATGTTTTGTAAACAAAATTAATTATTAATATTGAACAAAAAAAATTATAAATTATGAAAAAATTATGAAATTATGAAAATTAACAACAAAATATATCTAATTTAAATAACCTCATAGATTGATACATATTTTGATGTCGAAATTAAATCAACAAAATGCTGATTGATTAAATTGAATTGAAAAGTCACAACAATACAAAAATTTAATTATACAATAGTATGTATTGAAAAAATAATCACCATGTGATAAATAATAATATTATTATAACGTAATATTTTTGTTTCATTTAAAAGAATTCTAAAACAGCAACAAATGTTTTTTTATTATGAAAAAATGATTCTAAACAATCATCAATATATTATTTATTTTGTTCCTCAATTTCTGTACACTTGTTTTGATCATAATTTTGATATTTAAAAATTCCGAAAATTTCGTTTGATTTACTTCTTTTTTCAGTAATTATATTATGTCCAAGATCATGGCCTTCAAGACAATTACCACAATAGTTTTTAGAGTAAAATCAAGCTTTTGAGTATCAGTTAGACTTGAGTATTGATTGGATTATCATATGTTGTTATAATATCATAAATAGAAAAGCATTACACCAACTAAAATTTTTATTGTTTTTTCAAATTAATCTGATTATCATAATTATTTTATTATCAGTAAATTTTTCAATAACAAATAAGTTGTTTAGTAAAAAGAATATTTTATTTTCAAGTATGATAACTATCTACTCACAAAATGTACAAGGCTATAATGAAACAATTGTCAAGTAAATAGTTATCATACTTGAAAATAAAACATTTATCATTATCATTATTTTACATCATATTGAAAATGTAATTTTTAATTTTATCATTATTTAATGAATAATTGAAAATCTCAAAAGTTATTATAATAAAAAAAACTGCTCTCACAATATTTTTATTATAGAAAAATAATATAAATTGATCATTGATCATTCAAATTAATATTAATAGAATTGCAATTATAAAAAAAGAGAAAATAAAAAATTATATATTTTTAGTTTAAAATTATTTAGAAAAAAAATTATTTATTTATTCATTGTATCAAATTTTATAAATTTACACTCCTGTCAAATTGTGGCAAATTACGTACACACAAAAAAAATTGGAGGTTATATATCATGTATATTCATAATTTTTTGAGATTTGTTCAGTAATCAAATCATCAAAAATATACAAGAAATAAAGTGTTAAATTTACAATTTTTTCAACTGAACAAACAGATTTGTTAAAATTATTCTTATTTAAACTTTAATTTATAAAATTTTTATTTGGCAATTTTTTTTTTTTTAAATAATGTAAACAATGAAAATAACTACATTATCGATAAAGCCAAAAAAAAAATGGCCGGAAAAGAAGTTTGACGCATGCGCACATTTTTTTAAAAAAAAAAAACATTGAAAAAATTGAAAATAGACATTGTTTATAACTTGAATATTTAATAAACAAATGTACGTAAAAGAATCTTATTAGGCTTAAAAAATTCTTCATAAAAATTGCGAGAACCAAGGATACCATTGGAAACTGACAAATAAAATCTTTATAGTTATTTTTTAATTAAATTGTATTTGATAACACTCATTGTTATAAACAATAGCTGATAACTCATTAACGCATTATTGAAACGATTTTTAAAAAGAGCGAGTGGCTCTCGGTATTAACGAAATAAACAATTTAAGACCAAAAAGATGAATGTCGGTCGATTTTTTAAAGAGTCATGCGATTTATAAAAATACGCATATTTTATTTTGGTAATTAACAAATTTCTAATAATAGAAAAAAATATTTAAACTGTTATAAAGATAGATTTTTTCACTCTCTATATCCTGTCAAAAGTTAGCAGTGATGATTTGTTTTTAGTTTTCTTAATATTTGCTGTTTAAGATTTTCCTCTTATCTATTTTTAATAACAATAAGTTCATTAACAAATTAATTTTTTTTTTATTATTCTTGGTTGTAGACTTTTCCAATACCTTTTATTTGACTCTAATACGAGCTTTCTATCTTAATTATTTAAGAAGCTGTGACAATTATTGAAAAAAGATCTGGTAACGTTTGTTGGGGCGTGTAGCCCGCGTTACATTTGAAAATTAAAATTTTTCAATACTCCGGCTAGGGCCGTGTTGAATTTTATTTGTTGAATAAATTTCAAATGTTCATTAACAATAAAATCATTAAATAAAAATTTATCAATATTTAATATGAAAATTAAAATATTCAATAAAATAAAAAAATAATAATAAATGAAAAAAATAATAATTTTACAATAAATAATGTTTTTTCCTATGAGGGGCGATAGTTTCCAGAGACGCTATTTTTAAGCCAAATTGAAAGTCTTTACGGCAATTATTTCGTGAGTTATGAACTTTATTTTTTGGGAGATAAATCCAATACTACGTCTAAGCCATTCGGCGCGTCCGTAGCGTTAAGGCAAGCTATAACTTTTGATAGAATCAGCGGAATGACTTCAAATTAGGCTCTAAAAAGTGTTTTTTAAAATTCAATAGCCCCTGAGGGGGTACATTCTGATTCTAATAGCCAATTTTTTTCTATTCTTGAAAAAAAAATGACAAAAATTTTTCAAAAACTTTATTTTCTATTTTTTTTTTGAAAAATATAATTTTTTTTGAAAAATGTTTCGAATAAGAGTTATAGAACTTTACCACACATGTTTTTTAAATCGTATACGAAGTATTTATAACAATTTTTTCAAAAGTTAGAGCTTTTTCATTAAATTACTAGAAAATTAGAAAAGCCATAACTGTTTAAAAAATTGTAGTAGAGAGTTCGTATTAGGCTTAAACAATGCGGCTATTGAAACTCTATCGCCCTTTATAGGGAAGAGAATTAGCTGTTCAGTCACTTTTTTTTATCCTCTAAAAATTAAATTCGAAAAAAAAAAAAAAGTCGGTTTTTTTCCATTTTTCTTGAAAAATATAATTCATAAATCAAAACTTGTGGAAAGAGGCGATAGATTTTTTGAATACACATGTTTTGAGCCTAATACGAACTATCTATCACTATTTTATCACGAGTTATCGTTAATGTAAAAAAATGAAAACGGCACAAGCTGTAACTCAATATATAATAGTCACAGAGATTTCATATTAAGCTTTAAATAATTGTTCTTTAAAATTCTGCAATTTTTTCAAATGAATTTTTTTTATACAAGCAGTCTTTTTCGAAAAAAAAAAAAAAAAAAAATTTTTTTCATTTTTTTGACAAAAAATAGCTTTTTGAAAAAAATGACTAAACAGATAATGTTTTTCCCTATGGGCATGATTTTTTAAAATCACAGTGTATATGTTGTCCCTTTGATGAAAATATTCATTAATGGCCTGATTAAGGGCATGGATGTGATTTTATTAATGATGGGTGTACACCAAGAATTAAAATATTATTGAATGTACTAATTGACACTAGTTGACAGCCCTGGTCAGGATTTGATAGTGTTTACCTGATGTTATCCGGATCAAGAAAAATGTAAAATAAAAAAAAACTAAGTCCAGAATTTTTTACTTGATAAAGCCCTAGCCAGGATTTGATCAAGTATCCCTATTCAAGATTCGATAGTGTTTACCTGATGCTATCCGGATCACAAAATACATAAAAAAAATAAATAAAGTACAGTATTATTTATTTGATCAAACCCTGGTCAGGATTTGATTAGGTATCCCTATTCAAGATTTGATAGTGTTTACTTGATGCTATCCGGATCAAGAAAATCGTAAAAAAAAAAAATGATTCATTTTATACAATATTTCATGAATTCTACCGAATTTTAGTTCATAGAATCTATTTATTTTTATTTATACTCTTACATTGACATTGATTTGATTAATATAATTATTGTACTGGGTGTAACTTATGATACCACAAAAGTTCTCCTCAACATTCGTTTGTCGCCATGGCCGAGCGTGAAATCCGTTAGTTTAGTAATCTCACAGTCGTAGGTTCGAATCCCACTAGGGGCATACATGAGTAGTTTGATTTAGTTTAGGTTTTTTCGTTTCATTAATTATATACGTAGACCAAATCGATAAAGAAGTTACAAATCAATTCTAATTAAAATGTCGAAATTTTTTTGTTCAATTCTGAAATTCGATCCATTTTGATTCATGTATCTTGATCAGGATTGGATCCAATATCTTGATCAAGATCGGATCTAGTATCCTGATCTGTTCTGGATCATGTATCTTTACGCTATCCCGAAGATAACGTCAAGGAAGCCGGATCAAATCTTGATCCAAACCCTACGAAAAAACATTACATCTGGATCCAATTCGGATCCGATTGCCTGAACAGGACTTGATCCAGTATCCTGATCTGTTCCGGATCATGTATCTTTACTCTTTCCTGACGTTAACATCAGGCTGATCCGATCCTGATCCAAACCCTACGAAAAAAACATTACATTTGGATCCTATTCGGATCCAGATGCCTAATCCGGGCCGGATTTGAAATCAGGCTACCCTGATCCGATCCCTATCTGAATTTCTACTCGAGTTCACGTATTGTCGGGACGACAATCTTCTTTGAGGGAGTTTAGTGTTACGAATGTAAAGTTAGTTACACGCTCCTCTCATTAGACAGACAAAGATAACCAATAACATCCAACTAATAACATATGACGACCATAGTAACAGATATAAATAAATAAACAAGTCTTACTAGAGAACTAAGAGAATTAAGACATAAAATTAATAACATTATTATTATCATTTAATGCCCACTAGGATTTTATTAAACTTATAAGATGTAGGGTTATAAATAATTAATAGACAATTGAACCATGTGATTAACATTTTAAAAAGTAGGATAAAGCAATATTTATTATTTAATTAAAACAAATATCAAAATTCAAATTATTAATTCAAAGTTACAATTTCATTTATTTCATTTAGTTTCTATTCATTCAATACCCCTCAAGTAACCCGTGACTCCATAAATGAATAAAATCTCAAACCCAGAGAACTCCAAAATTTGTTGCTAACGTTGATCTCATTCACTCTTGCACTCTCAGACCCAATATTCCAGAAAAATCTCAAAAACCCAGCACCCAGAATGTTCTAATTTATTCATATATTTGTCATCTGTTTTTTTTTTTTTTATATCCAGTCATTCTCAAAAATGAAAAAGTAATAAAAATAACTTAAAATGTGAAACCCTATTTTTTTGAAACGAATTGTGATTAGATTTTTATTGTATTTAATTTCTTTTTCCTGAAAATATTTTGATTATAAATGTTTCCAATATTTAAAAAACACTCTAAAAATATTGCTTTGCAAGTTTCAATTATTTATTCGAATTATTCCTTATTTTTTTAAAAATATTTTTATAATTTTGAAATGACCATAAAAAAGTCTGACTTTTGCATGGTCATTCGGTTTGGTTATTTCTAAGCAACCTGAACATGATATTATGCTGGCTGGGCCACACAGAACCATAATCCCGTGGCACTCTTCGTAGTGCTCTTTATAAATATGCCTAGTTTGACCAAGTTTATAATAAGGGACTAAGTTTATTTTGGCAAATACAAATACTACATATAGCTGAATATTCATAAGCCTCGATGAAATTCGAAAATCGAAATTAATTTCGAAAAACTTTTAGGAAAATGGTCCCGTGGCACCCCGTGAAGAGGGTGAAGGAGTATCTTCGATTTTGGCCTTTCTACGATTCGTAGTGCTTTTATTAATATGCCTAGTTTTACCAAGGGACTTATATATTATACTTGCTGACCCGGCAAACGTTGTTTTGCAATACATACACATACATGCCACCCACGAAATTATTGCATTCAACGAAAGTAGGGAATAGCGGGATAGGAAATTAAACGTTTCAAAGTCTCCAAATAATTAAAAAATAAGCATTTCTTTCTTAGCTACCAAATATTGAAATATATCTATTATAAATTTTGAATATAGGGTGAAATAACTAAAATGCTAAGGTCTTTTCCCTCGACTTCTCAGAATTATACTTCCAATTTTTTTTCTAGTTCATCGAGATAAAATGAGGTTCCTGAAGTTACCACCCCTTCTTTGGGGTGTTTCCAGCCCGTTTATTTCTAAATAATTTGACCTACCCACTTACCTACCTTTTTTGAGAATACATTTTTATCTAAAATACTTTTCTCATGACAGTCAACAATATTATATTAAGGATATTCTTAAAATTCTGAAATTTTTAAAACTTGAAAACAAAAATCTACGCAAATTACCAAAACATTTTTCTTTATAATTTTTTGATTTTAGATATAAATCAATTATAAAATTCCGAAAACTTTCAAAATTTTAACGAATCTAAAAATTGAAAACACAACATATTTATTATATATGTAAAAGTCGAGATTCACTTTTTAATTAATAATATATTATTGACTGTCATGAAAGGAATTTTCCGGAAAAAAAAAAAAAATTCAAGAAAAGAACAGTTTTGCAGTCAGTCAAATTCAGAAAAAAAGCGGTGGAAAAACGCTCAAGGGATAGTTTGAACATTCTAGAAAATATTCAGGATCCTCATTGCATCTCAGTGAGATCAAAAATGGATACAAAGTTCAATTCCATTGAGGTTGCTTCCGAAAGACAGAGAAATACTATTATTCACGTTTAGAGGGCCTGTAGACTACTGCGTGTATACTTGTGTGTACACGGATAGAAACCCAATTCGTTGTGGAAAAGACGAAAATTTTTAAAAGACAATATTGAATATATTGAATCATGGTCAAAAAAAAATTTCAAATTTTTTTTATCGTATTCGTCTTGCCAAAAACTACAATTTAATAGTAATTCAAAGATTTTTTAGTGGCAAACGAACTTTCTAAAAATAGAAATGTAAAGTTTTTAACTTATAGTCTTATCCTCGCGTATACAAGTTGTCGACTTTGACATTTATTATCTCAAAAAGACGACATCACAATCGAAAATATAGATATTTATTTCATTTAAAAAATAAGCCTATCTAATTTTGTAATTATGTCCCATCTGGTTTTAGAGTTGATAAGTTCTAAGCCCGTGAACTTTTCGAACGATTTAACATTGCATGTATAAGAATTTTTATTTAGAATTTTTTTTTCTTGTACATTTTTTATTCTAACAAAAAAACTGAATTTACCGATTTTATAACAAATTAGTATGATAAAATTGATATTGTCTAGATAAAGTTGAAAAAAAAATTGTATTCTTGTTCCATCTCAGCTCAGAGATATTGTTGATTAATGTTTATGAAAATCATTAATATTTGACATAAACGTAAGGCTGAGTTTATCCGAGTGTCATTGATGCGTCGCGCGCCGCTCTATACTTGTATATACAGATCACACACATGCAGATATATATTTCGTATTTTTAATCGAATACGACTTCGCCGTAGTTGGCTGAAATTTTTACATTATCAAGCAAAAATTTCGGGCTCCAACATAGACTTTATGTTTTAATTCTTACAGTACTGTGACCTAAACTTTTTATTTTAGTTTGCGTGGAGATACTCCCTTAATAGAGTTTGATATACTTTATTTTTGGTCTTTTGGGCTTATCATTTTCTTTTTATTCAACGAAATGTGGGTAAAATTGGTCATGAATAATTTTTTTTTTTTGGGCCTCATGTGAATTATTATGACCATTATCCTGGTCATATTATAATTTTTTAATTGAAGAAATAGTGCTATTTAATTTTTTATATTCTGGCTTTATTCGAATTACTCTGTAATTGAACGACAAAACTGAGGATGTAAATAATTTTGAATTATAATTATTCTGAAATAGTATTTAAAGAAAAGTAATAATATTTCATTTATTATGAAAATCATCATACAAATTCTTTCAAAACACAATTTTAAAAATTTGAAGTCGTTCTATTTCGATACAAAATATCTCTATAAAACACTATTCGTTTGACGTAGCGCTTGACTTAACTTATTTCATTTTATTCATTTTTCAATTTAACAAAATTGAATAATTAATGTTTACAAAAAAAAATAAATATTCACAATAATATCATAGTGAAATATCTGCAGTAAATTTAAAAAAAATAAACATGCATGTATATAATAAACATATAAATTGAGCGAATATGTATAATATATAATTATGTATACATATAAAAATATACGCATATATATATTTGTGTTTATATGTATAATATATTATTTACATTATATATATACAAAGATTTTATATATGTTCAAATAGGTATGTAAATATCTATGTATATCTATGTATATGTCTTGTTTACATGGATAATTGAAATATGTTTAAATATTTTAAATTTCAAATTTTGTTTATAGTATTTGCTTGTTTTTAAATTACTTTTTTATTTTACTTTATAAAATTACAAATTCATATATACATATATTTATATATATATATACATATATATATATTATTTATATATACAATGTACATATGCACTTTCTATATACATATGTTATTCGTATAACTATTGAGATGAAAACTGCATTACCGACCGTCGTATGTATATATGAATGAAGTATAGATAGCGTATAGTATGGTTTTTCTTTTTTCCCTAAGGCTGAACCACCCTTATAAATTATAGGGTTGAAAAATAGTTTACATTCGATTCCCAAACATAAGGAAAATCCATGGAAAATTTTAAGGGAATCGGTTAAGCGGTTTCGGAGTAGTTTGATCGTTGAAATCTAACAATTCATTTAAAATTGTGGTTCAAAAATAATAATACTTAAATATAAATAC
This sequence comes from Lysiphlebus fabarum, assembly GCA_011426435.1. Lineage (NCBI taxonomy): Eukaryota > Metazoa > Arthropoda > Insecta > Hymenoptera > Braconidae > Lysiphlebus > Lysiphlebus fabarum. The sequence continues at coordinate 85,911 of WSYQ01000605.1, forward strand.
ATTTTTTTTAAAAAAATTAAAAATATCATTTGCAAGGGAAAAACTTTATGAATGATATCAATGGATTCTAATGAGAAATAAATAATATCATTAAAAAAAAAAATTCGTCAAGTAAATTATTCATATAATTTGATAAGTATAGTTATCATTGAGATAATAGTATTTGTTTGGAATAATTTCAACTTCTTATAAATAATTTATTTATTTAATCATTTCAATTAATCAATAATCATCTAGTAGTTGCACGTTTATCGAAAAAATCAAAAATTATTCAAAGACTCCAAATGCAAAAAATAAGTCCTCTTTGAAATCGAAGAAATACTAATTACAGGAACTAAATGTCAAGTCAAAAAAAAAAAAAACCGAACTACTCACGTTGCCGATTTAGAATGTCGAGTTTTTTGAAAACTCATAAAGGCTTTAAACACTCTAAAGCACTCTTGAATACTCTAAATTAACTAATAAGTACAAATAACAAGTCATAAATAATCTGAAATTTTATCCGAAGACTCTCCGCAGTTAATTTTGATGTTTCATAAAAATAGAATAGACTCAGGCGATTGGCATTTCGCTTAAAGGTAAGTTTATTGTTTTGAGTATGAAAAGTACAAATATATAAACAAATAGTTGAGGAAAAAGACGCATTTAATAAAAAGACGAGTTCTTGTAAAATTATCCTTTCAAAAATTATTCATCAATTTGCATTTGTTTGCCAAACCATTTGGGCTCGAAAATCCATTTCACAAGTAAAGAACAAGTTTTTTTGAAAAAACCAATGGTTAAGAAAGTAGATGTAAATAGATCATTTTATTTTTTCAAAGAATAATTTTAAAAGTATCGTTTTTTTTTAAATCATTTTCTTTCTTAGGTACCTCTGAAGTCGTTTATTGGAAAAATAGTATTTATCCATTTTGAAATGCTTTTTTTGAAATCTAAATAGTTCAGCAGGCAAATGCAAATTAAAAAATAATTTTTAAAGAATAATTTCACAAGTACTCGTCTTATTCCCAAGTGCATCTCTTCCTGCACAATTTGATTATTTAAAAAACAATTACATATTTGTTTCAAAATGCTTTTTTAAATTCAAAACGGCTCAGGAGTCAAATTCAAATCAAGAAATACGTTTTTCTTTTAATTAGAATATTCGCACCTCAGACGTAATTTTCCCTTGATAATCACTAGTATTATTTTGCAATGATGTAATTTTTACAGGATGCCTATCATTAATGAATATGAAGAGAAGTCGGCTAAAAATGTGACGAACGATATAAAGAATAGACAAAATCTTCAAAAGAGCATACAAATATTAAAAACATTCAAATATTAAATCCTTACATTTTTTATTGTTTGCACCTCTAGGATAAAGTAATGGAGGAACTGGATGGAATTTTCAAAGGCTGTCAGCGTGCCTGCACATTTCATGACACAGTAGAGATGAAATATTTAGAACGGGTTATATTGGAAACATTGAGGATGTTCCCACCAGTTCCAGCTATTGCTAGACAATTAAATGAAGATGTGAAACTAGGTAAAATTAGAAAACGGGTTCGATATATTTACAAACTCTAGAAATACTTTTATTCAACTTCAGTGTCTGGAGATTATACGTTACCGAGAGGAAGTACAGTCGTCATACCACCGTTTCAAATTCATCGCTTAGAAGAATACTATCCGAACCCGGAAATCTTTGACCCTGATCGATTTTTACCTGAAAACACACAAAACCGACATTATTATGCTTATGTGCCATTCAGCGCTGGTCCGAGGTATTGTGAATTAGGAAATAATATTTTTTATATTATAAAAAAAATCGAACAACAGTAACTAAGATTTCTTGATTTCAGATCGTGTGTAGGAAGAAAATATGCCATGCTCAAACTAAAAGTGTTAATATCTACAGTGTTACGGAATTACCGAATCGTATCAAATTTGACCGAAAAAGATTTCCAATTACAAGTGGATATCATATTAAAGCGAGCTGACGGGTTTCCCATAACTATTGAAACACGAAACCCGAAAACTAATGCGTGAATAATAATAATAATAATAATAATAATAATAATAATAATAATAATAATAATAATAATAATAATAATAATAATAATAATAATAATAATAATAATAATAATAATAATAATAATAATAATAATAATAATAATAATAATAATAATAATAATAATAATAATAATAATAATAATAATAATAATAATAATAATAATAATAATAATAATAATAATAATAATAATAATAATAATAATAATAATAATAATAATAATAATAATAATAATAATAATAATAATAATAATAATAATAATAATAATAATAATAATAATAATAATAATAATAAATCCATGAAAATACAACATCTCTGATCGAGAATATGACATCGCGATAAAAAAACTTTTAACTGGGTTATATGCACTTGGCGTCATGAGATATTCCGCCATATTGTTTGAAAGTGTTAATGTTAGCAGTGTACCAAAGCGGGTTCTGGGACAATTTGATACCAAACTCCCTTGCTGTTCGATTAAATGATTGTGTTCGCGGTTTATGTATTGTTAAAAAAAAATGAAATAAAATAAAATAAAATAAATAAAACATAAAATTATTTTTAATTTGATTTTTATTGAATTTAAAAATGAATTATAAAATATTTAAAAATTGTTAAATTATTTTTTTAAAAAAATAAAAATCAGGTAAAATAAATGGGTGAAACATAGAAATATTTTTTTGATTAAATTTTTATTAAATCAAAATTACTTACAATTCAATCACCAATTGTTTCTTCACCAATTCCCTCATCAACATCAATATTATCAGCAATAATTTGGACTATTTCCTCATCATGTTCTTCTTCTTCTTCTTCTTCACTACTTTCAAATTAATAACAAAATATATATATATTATAAAATTAAACTGGAATATTGTTGTAATTTACACTCACTATATTCAATTGATGGTCGGCCCATTTGGTGTTGTAGTAAGTAGGGTGTAGGCGAGGATCCTGGATCACGACCCCCCTCTGTGCCGCGGTTTGATTCGCGGTTTAGTTCGCGGTTTGATAA
>WSYQ01000606.1:0-18495 GCA_011426435.1 Lysiphlebus fabarum
ATTTTCTTCTTACTCTATCTTGATTATAGAAATCTATTTAAATCTAAAATGATAAGTACTAAAGAATTAGATATAAATATTTTTTATAATTATAAATTTATTCAATAAATAAAAGTCAATAATAAAAATAATAAAAAATATGAAATAGTGCTGACAGAAATTTATATGGACAGCGCAAGTCAAAATAAGGGGGAGGGGGGGAATATATTGACACAATAATAATTCGGATATTTATGAATATATATTCACATCAGTCATGAATTGTGATCAAATAAATAATGATTATTTTTAAACTAAAATTATTTTTCTTTTTTTTTTACAACTGTTTACTTGACTTATCTTAACGCATATGGGACCGCTTTAATCATTTATTCCAATCATGAAAATCCGATAATCAACCGACACTTGTTCAATGATTAACAACGATTACACGCATTAATGAATATACATGAATGTAAATATAAATTTTATTTGTATTCGGTTTATATATTCTGGGAGATATTCTCATATAAACAAACTCACTCTACATTTTTTCTGGATATATATGTATATAAATCATAAATATTTTTCTTCTAAAAAAATACAATTTGATCTTAATGTTATTTTAATGTTTTTTTGTTATTTGTTAATTCATTGCTGTCCGTAAATTAAATATAAATAATATTGTTTTTCTAAAGTTCAAAAAATATTTTTTTTGATGTCAGTAATACACAAAAATCGCGAATATCGATTCATAGGGGGTCAAAATATATCTGCAATGAAATAGCAACATATTATCGGCCAATGATCACACAGGAGGAGAATGGATTTAATGTGATAAGTGCAAAGGTGTTGGTTGCTGAATTTAACTTTGTTTAACTTAAAACAAATTTTTGGGACTCTGTTTTTTTATCGTCACAATTTTTTATTTATTTAAATGTTGTTAAATTTAAAAAATATTCATTATTGTTTGTTATAAATTAATAATTATTTTAGTGAGTTGAAAAATTTACAGGTTCAAAGCAATGCTGCTTTTTTTCTTCATTTTACAACATTAAAAAAAAAAAATTATCTTAACATATACCTCTAATTTTTCATATTCATCATAATTTTTTATAATTGTTGGTCAATGTGATATTTCGTGAGTTTTTTCGGAAATTATGTACAGGTGATATAGGTGCTTTTTTTATATGCTTTATTTTTTGTGTCTTTTTATTTCGCGTGATTATGCTCATAAGAAATGGGCAATGGCGTCAAATATGTTTAATTCTTTTTTAGCCTTTTTTTTTTTTTTAGGTTTAATATCAGTCTCTAATGTGCTACGCTGTTAACAATTGCAATTGCCCTTAAAAGCACCTTATCTCTGTATAATATATATCAAAGTCTAGCTAAGGCATCGCTAGATAAAAGCTTGCACCATAAAAAAAGTGCCGAAAAAAAACGCACCAACAGGTTCGTTCTTTCACCGTAGATTTTTATCTTTACAATTTGGCTTTTCCGTGAAAGAACGCAGCTATATTTGGAGACTTATATTTCGTTAATAATTTTTGCGCATATAAGTCGAAAAATTGAGTGAACAATCTAAAACACACTTCTGAGTTCTGAGTGCAAAAAAACGCTCTTATCAAGAAAAAAAAAAAAAAATTGGTACCAGCTGAGACTTTTTTTACGACTAAAAGTAATAAAAAATATACTGTTTTTGGTGTCATAGTTCTTCTGGCGAAACCGTTGAAAAAAATTTTTGATCTGCTACAATAATGTAAAGATTATAGGAAATTTTGTTTTTTGTTCATAATGAATCAAATTGTTTATGAAAAATTGTTAAGATTACTAATCGTTGTAGTTTTTTTACTGCACATTTAAAATGGTTCAAACGTTTTTTACACTGCGCCCAACGGGCTAACGTTATTATACGTGTAACGTCATTGAATTTTTCAACTTAAGAGAAAAAAAAAACTCAGTTACACACTGATAACGCTTAACGTCAAACGTCAGTCAAAAAGCAAGTTTTTTAACCAGTTTTGTTGTGTGATTTTATAGTCTTCACATTATACATCTTTATGCGGTTCTATCGGTATTATCAAAACCGAAAAAATTTGTTTTTTTTTTTTCATTTTTCTTCTAAAAAATCACATTTCTTTGTGATTTTATCAGAAGTTCTTTTGTTTTATGGCACGATTTATACAATTTTGAGTGGCTCATATTTAGATACTATACACAATCTTTTTTTCGTTAATTAAAATACGTATTTTTTTTTTGTATGATAAAAGTAGATGTTGAAAATAGAAATTTTGACGTTTCTTTTTTATTGTATATGAACTATAGAGCAACATTGATTTATCACAAGTCAATTGTTATCTTGTAAAAACAACAATATGATTACAAAAAGTTGCTAAAAATATAGCTCACACAGAAAGTAACGTAAATGTATAGTTTTAAGGCATTATCAGAGGAAATTCGAAATAGATAGTTATAAATCAATAGGATTCATATAAATCAATTCTATGAAAAAAAAATACAGCGTTTTTTTTTTTTTCACTTTAACGTTTTTGCCTTATAGGTAACTTGTATATTAAACTAAAAGTTTTAGGATACCCAAAAACTAACATTATATGTATAAAAAAAGAGAAATTTTTCGGTTGAATAATATTTATCAGATCTAAATAGTTTTTTAATACAATGAAAAAATGATTTTTTTTTGTAATTTTTATAAATTTCCTTGAAAAGTAGGCAACCTTTATAAAATGATAAAAGGCGCATAAATTTCAATTGAGCAATTATATCAAGTTCATTAAATATAAAATGAATTACATCGATAATTTGATTATAATGTTTTGAATACAATAATGTAAATATTGCAAACAATTGTCAGGATGAATAATGAACAATAAAAAAAATTATTTTAAGGAATATTATTTAATTTAAAACCTCGTTCAACATGCAATTTTTTAGTCATTCATTCAGTATGACAAACTAAAAACTATAACGGAGTTTCTCAATTTTTTACAGATTTCGAGTATTTATAAAAAAAAATAGAAAAATACTGGTGGGTTCTTAACGTAATTAAATTTAATTATATATAAAAATTTATTCAAAAAACTCTTACTAATATTACTCAAAAATTTTAATTAATACAAACAAAATTTTTTTTTCGAATTCAGTATATCTGATTCTATCTTATGTAAAAAATAGGCCTAAACATTTAAACCATGCCTCAAAAAAAAAAAAAAAAAAAAAAACACTGATAACGCCTTACGTTGGTCAACTTCTAAATAAGGTGACGATGGTATTATATTTATATTGTTTCTGATTTCAAATAATCGATCATTGTAATTAAAGTTTGTCTTCAAACTGCATTTCCGTAACAAAAATAAGGCATATCATATTCAAGGGGGTATTTTTATCTTAACGTTAAAATAAAAAAAGCCTCTTGAATTAAAATGTATGGTGCACTACTGTCGAAAAAACATATAATATCAGTAAATTTAGTGTATAGGTGTGTCGTTATCACCAGAAACAAGTCACAACTCAATGATTTAAAAGCTTATAACATTTCACAAGAGTATAAGTACTATAAGTACTTAAAAGTATCAAGTTTCAAAACGATTTAACTTAAATACCTTAATAAATTCAAAGAAAACATGTTAATCAACATGTTGTTATTTGAAAATAAGGTCAATTATTAAAAAAACATAATTTATATCCTATTTAAAAAGAAAAATGGTTGGCATCAGTATTTTTGATAATTTATAAGGAATAAAACTTCTTTACTACGACATTCTAAAATCCATGCTGGATATACCACTTTAACTCTGGGATTCACGTAAAATTTCTATTGGTTTCTATTATTATATTTAAATTCACAATAACATACGCTTTTCATAATTATGAAATTTGGGTTTATATAATTATTGATAATCATACTTTACATACATAGCAGATATACTTTAATTCATTCATTCAAAACGTGAATAAATAAAACCAAAAATGAAAAAACATAATATGACAAAATAAAATAATATTTTCATTGATATCATCAGTAAGAGTAAAAAAAAAAAAGCTGCTCTTAGTAGATACGAACATCGGGCACGATTTTAGGCTGTTATTTATCAAATAAATATTTATATATTTTTTGTTAAATAAAAATATTTAGGTCAAGTTTTCGATATCAATCATTTCGTTTAAACTACTTTCATTTAAACTAATGTATATAGTTTATCACTCAAAATACTATTATCCTTTGGTAATTCTGCTTGACTATGATCAACGTAGTCACAGGACTTTTATTTGTTACACCGTATAAAATGTGGAACAATTAATAATCAGTCATTAAGAGCTTGTTTCGTCATCTGTTAGATTATGAAGATCAGCATAATTCATAATAGCTCTGTGAAGAAAATCGTATTGTGCCTGTAAAAAAAATAAATAAAAATAAAATGAGTAAGTAAATAAAATAAAGTAAAAAACAAAAAAATGATAACACAATCGATAACTTACAAAACTGCTTATCATTCCATGTCTTTGCGACCTCAATTTTTTTGTTGTCGTGAAAATATCAACACGTTTTTCAGTTCTCAGCTGTTGCACAAGTATGCTTAATGCAACAAACATCGAACTTCGATCAGATCCAAAACTACAATGGACCAAAAGTGGTCCACTAGAACTTGTAGAGTTCATGGCACTGGTCTGATCAACAAGTTCTATTACTCCACGTGTTACTTCGGGTACTTCACCTTCAACTGTTGGCCAGCCATGATACTGATACTGCGTTAGAACCAAGGTGTCATCTGTTTTTGTATTTGTAACACAAAGCTCTCGCCTTGTATAGTACGGACAGCTTTCACTTTGTATATATCGGACCTTAATGTGATCGTGTACTGCTTCATCCTCTGGCCAATATCGTGGACATTTTCGGGGGCTTTCATTTAACTAAAAAATTAAATAAAACAGCAGGTATAATTTTTTTGGGATTTTAAAATAAGAGAAAAAGAGTGAGACTTAGTAAGTATCAAACTTTTTAAAAATGACAGAAAATCTAGTGCCCGCATCAAGGACTTTTTTCTCTTCTTTCTAAACTATCAAATTAAACAAAATTCCAAATTTTAATCCCTCTAAAATTTTTTTTTCCTATCTACAATATTCCACGTGATATAAAAAATATAGGCTTTATTATTTTCTTAACTTTTTTTCCGGTTCATTGAGTTTCATATTTTGTGCGATTTAAAAAGTTTTTTAATTGGTTCATATTGTTTTATTAAAAAAAAAAAAAAAAAAAAAAAAAAAAACTGTTTAATGATGTCACTTACGTCAGAAAGCATTACAATAGTCGTAATGCAAGTGTCAGATATCATTCTCCAAAAATCAGGAATTGTTGTATCGAGTGGATCTTGCGTTATAATGAAAGATTCAGAGTTATCATATCCTTCAATGAAAGATGCATTGATATAAGTTGAATGTTCTCTTCCAGGTACTGGAGGTAATATAACACGATTACGATCGTATGGTATCACCAACTCACTTCTATTTTTTGCTTTATTTTCTTCACCACAACCAACAGAAAAAGATTTACGTTCTTCCAGAACTGAACAAATTTTCTGTAAATTTAAAATAAAAATAAATTAAATCAATTAATCAATTAAGAAAAATTCAAAATGTATAGATGTATAAATAAACTTACATCATATTCATCTTCCATTTTACATTTGTCTTTTCCATTTTCTTTCTGTCGTAATTTTTCGACAGTTGCTTTTAATTGACTAATTGATATCTCAGTATCACCATAAATTGCCATTTCCATAAGTGAACGATAAATGAATATGTATTGCTTTAAAGACTGAACAAGGAAGTTTCGTTGATGTCTTAAATCACAAACAGTATTGAATATTGAAACTTCACCTTCTTCATTAAGTTGCTGAAGAAGGAAGTTTCGTTGATGTCTTAAATCACAAACAGTATTGAATATTGAAACTTCACCTTCTTCATTAAGTTGCTGAAGAAGTGAATCAAGTGCAACTAAAGTACCAGTTCGACCAACACCAGCACTACAATGAACAAGGATAGGTCCTTTTTCGAGTGAATAAGCTTCATTAATACGTTTTATGAATCTTAATATTGCATGGGGATGTTCTGGAGCCATAAAATCTTTCCAAACTAGAAAATGATATTGAATAATTGTGCGTGCATCACGTTCACCAGTTTTAGTCATTTTCAATTCTCTTACAACATAATCAGAATAAGTCCGCTGTTTAATATGCTGAACACAAATATCACCAAAATTTTTTGTTTCTGTTTTATCTGGCCAATATTTTGCACATTTTGTTTTTGAGTACTCTTCAAGATTAGTTAACATCAATACAAGCTCTAAATGATGCTCCCAAATCATACGCCAATAATCACAAACAGTATTTTCCATTGGTCCTTGAGCGCAAATAAACTTTTTTCTTTCTTTATAACCAAGAACAAAGTTTGCATTTATGTAATCTGAGCCAACAATACCATCAATTAGCGATAATTTAACGCGAGTTTGATCATAACACTTGATATCAGGATAGCGATTTTTGTATAAATTTTCTCGAGAATCTGAGGCTCTTGTTGTACGATCTGTAAAACGATCAGGAAGAAGCTCAAATTCATGCTGAAATCCATAGTCAGAGTCTCGATGACGATCCATATATATTTGAAGTAATTCTGTTTTAGAAATTGGTGGCATATCCGGAGGATTTGCTGCTACTAATTGATGTCTACCTCTCAAACTTCTGCAAAGATGCCTGCCAATAAAGGCATCCATTATTAAAAATTTAAAAAAAAATAAAATAAAAAATAAATTATGTTTCAAGAAATGTATATGAACAACAGCAAATCACAGTAATATTTCTTCCTAACAAATAATTAATTATATATGTATAATAAATTTATTATGAAAAAAAAAAAAATTATTTTTAAGTGGCAATGATTACTCACCGGAAACTATTTCGAAGGTTGATATTTTCGTCTCCACTTTGTTCTTCACGTTTTGTATATCGATGAAAAATACAAAGTGCACTCAACAAAATTATAATCATCAATGTAAGAATAACTATTATCTGCAATATTAAGCTTATTGTTTCATTTTCTTCAGCGATTATTGTTCGGGGCTCAAATCCACCAGAAAGAGTATTTAAATAATCACTGTATGTAGGCAGTAATTGATCTTTACTATAAACTGAAAAATAATATATAGTATCATTTGATTAAAAAAATATTATTATTTTATAATAAAAATGTACTATTTATACCTATAACTTCAATAAAACCAGTGTAATTTGCTTGATTATTAATAAGACCATCTTCGGGTAATTGGAAATCTGGTTCAATAGAATTTCCAACTAAATTGATGTCAGATGAAAGTCTCCGTTTTTTTCTTGATTGAGAAATTGGTTGATCAGTTTTATTTTTAATGTGTCCTTGAATAGTTGTTTCAACAGTTGATGAAATTACATCCATCGAAGTGATATTCATTAAAATACTTGACTGAGTTATTAAAATTTCAGATGAGCTAGAAGAGCTATCAGTTGAATCTGGTATAAGATGTAGTGTTGGTGATGGTTTGGGTCGTAAACCAATACATTTTTCACAAGCTGAACTTCCATTATAAACTTCTTGTCCATCACCAAGAAAAATTTCACTGTGAAGATGATCTGAATCAAACATTTCAGCAAGATAAACACCACCAGCCGGTGATGCCTGAGCATAACGATAAGAATGAACTTCGAGATTTTCAGGTAATGGCAAATCACCAGATGTTTGTTGTGGTGCAAGTTTGATCATGAAAATTCTATAGCAACAAATAGGTCCATTTCTTTCAGTAATTCTAGGTAAATATAATTTGAAAAGTTGCTTTCCTTCATTTTCAATTTTTCTCCAACTTCGCATATTTAATTGTTCTTCTTCAGGTCTTGAAACTGGCATTGTACAACTGCCGATAGCTTCTTGACCAGGACTTTTAAGTCTTGTAACACCATAAATTCGTAGAGTATAATTTGTATTTGTTGGAACTTTCTTAAATTCATAAACTCGATCTGTTTCTTTGACGTTTTGTTCAGATGGACCCCAGTAATCTGTTTCCATTTGAGCTTTATTATTTCGATAAAATGAAACACCTTTGAGTGCTAAATAATAACGAGTAATAACACCATTTGGAATTACAGGTGGAGTCCAGCTGACTGAAACAATACCCATTTTACTTAAATTGTCATATTTGCATGTAACAGTCAAATTTTCTGGTGGACTACAAATACCATCCATCGTAGTACCGTTAACGACATTACTCCAATTACCACATTGTTTTGTATAATCTGAACACGCTGAAATTTGAAATTGGTAAATTGTTGCCGGTTGTAAATCCACAAAAACATAATCATTAAACTCTTGTGCTGGATACATGGCTTCTTTTTTTTTATCTCCATTTATGAGCATAAGTGTATAATAATGCACATGCTCGCGAAGATGTGGCGGCGGTGCACTCCAACCAAGAGTTATAGATGCATCAGCAGACCCTTTGACCATTCCACTTGGTACAAAAACTGGATCATCATTGAGTGTTTCAATCCATCTTGGATCATTATAAGGTACTGAATCACCAACTTCATTTACAGCAGTAATACTTATTTGATATTTTGTTGATTTAGCAAATCCTTTTAATACATAACTTGTGTTACTACCATTTATTTGTTCAGGATAATATTGCCAATCTGTAGTAGAATTATTTTTTTTAGTTTTAACTCTATAACTTTTAATGGGCATATTGCCATCATTTACTGTCCAATTAAGAAAAATTTTATCAGAACCAACTGCTTTTATAAAATCAATATTTATCTGTGGCTTGTCAATAACATATAAAATTCGAAAATCAATAACAGGACCATAATAATCATATGCAATACATGAGTATGTACCATTATCTTTTCTGAATACTGATTCAAAATGTAGTGTCATGATGACATAAGTTTCATTAACATTTGATATATTTTTCGAGCCTTCAAGTTGCTTTATCGATTCACTGTCATTACCTTTCATCCAAGTAAAATTTGACAAAGGATAACCATGAAAATGACATTCTAAAGTACAGGGTTTTTCAGCTTTTATTCTGACACTAGAAGCAGGTTCTATTTTTCCAGGTTCTAAACAAATTTATAAATACAAAATTAGTAAAAGAAATCAATTTCAAACGACAGTAATAATTTCATTTATATTTTTCGATAAAGCGTAATATTATAGTTTTTTTTAATAAAAAATTAATTATAAAAATAAAATTGCTCATAAATTATCTGACTAATATGAATGAAATGATGTTATTCATACATATTATTAATTTAAAAAATAAGTAAAAAAAAATTTATTCTAAAAGTAAAATTAAAAAAAAAAAAAATAATTTAAATGTCTAGAGGAAAAATTTTAACAAGCTTATAAAAAAAGTAAACCAAAAAAAAATAATTTTTAATCACGTCTAAGATCGAGTTAAGATCCTATTTATTTTTTAAAATACTACGAAAATGAGTTAAAGTTTTTTTTCCAAGATAAAAAATGACAAGTTACACAATAGTTGATAACAACCAATTTTACATATTTTTCTTATTTTTGTTTTTTTTTTTGCAATTCAATTTTATGTAATTTGGATTTCGATATCAATAAGACAAATTTTAAAAATACATGAAAAATAATATGTATTTATTGTATCGTACTTTCCAATTACTTTCTAAATTACTAAAAAAACAAAGTTAACATTTAATTTATATTGCAACATATTGATAGCACAGCGCCTTTATCTTTTAACATATAGTTAATCGAGCCTGGATGGTTTCTTCGATTATTTGAGATAAAGAACGCAGAATTATGATGGATAAATTATAAGATATCAGAAAATTGATTTGGAAAGTAAATATGTTTATTTAGAATAATAAAACTAATTGAATATCATTTAGACACTGTGATTTACGTAGTAGTTCTGTAAATAAAAAACTTACCGATTACACGAATGCTGATTGTTTTCTCAAGTTGTTTACCACCATTGGTCTGTGCAATACACGTGTAATTTCCTCTGTCACTTCTGCTAATTTTTTTAAGATCCAAACGAGCTCTATAATCAGATTCTCGAACGGTAGTTAAATTTTTATCTTTTGTTTTCCACCAAATTTGTCCAGGTTCACTTAACTTGCAAGTAAGCGAGGGTGTACTTCCGGCTTCAATTCCATCAATTTTTTGTGATGACTCGATTTCCAAGCTAGCCGGTAATTGCAATGTATCATTTTTTTTTTCTATCGTATCAGTGATAGCAGTTGCTGTAGCTGAAATTTGTATTTTATTAGCTTATTTATGTGATCATAATATTTACGATTATTAATGTACGTTTATGTTATTATTTTCATTAAAAATATTATAAAAACATTTTTTTACTAATAGGATTATATGTCTACTGTATTAATTGATATATAGCTATGTGAAATAGACTAGATTTATTGTAAAACTAAAAATACTCACCAGCTAAATTAAATTTTTTCGAAAATAATTGGAAGTCAAATAAAAAATATAAAGTTAAAATTAATGTTAATCTAGCCAACGACAAGTGGCTTCGTGACATGGCGTCACCCTATAAGATATCGAAACAAAATAAAAACAATAATATTATACAAAAAAATTACAAACGACAAGGAAACTGACTAGCAAGTTGTGCCGAGTTTGTGACAGCCAAAGAAATCTCACTTGTTTACATAAAGTTTTTTTTAATTTTTTTTTTAGTTAAAACTTGTTTTTAATTCCACAATTGTCAACTCCGTATATTAAACATTCAATCATAATTAATTCGTTTACTTTTATACACAAAAAAATAGCTCGATTCAGCATTAACCCGTAATTAAATCTTAAGTAAAACGTCAAAAAATTATCATCAAATATAAAAACTTCTAAAAATTTTGTATATCTGATAAGCTAAGTGTAAAAATAAAGCAAAAACACCGCGACACCGGTTGTTAGGTGTTAGGTGTTGATGCCCCTTGAATATATGTATTAATTGATTCACAGTTTACATTGGTTTGCATACACAACAATAACTCCCACTATATAATATACATCTTATACATAATACTTTTTATTTAAATGTAAAATAATTTTTCTTTTTAAAGGATAATCAAATTTCATTTTTATAAAAAAATTAAACTAAGAGCTAAAAAGTTTGACACAAAATGGGTATCCGCTATACCTAGGGGTGTGCAATGCAGCCGATTAAAAAAAACTACATATTTACATCTGTGCAGTGATGGGTAGGTATGATACCGGTGTATCATACAGGTGTATCATACATCTCCAGTTTCATACACGATGTATCATACATTTGAAGAAATCCTCTATATTTCAATTTTTAAACTATTTTACTGACGCCTTAACTGGCGCCTAAAAAAATTCGTACACAATACATAAATCAATACATAACCAAACGACTATATCAATATTTTTTCTATAAAAAAGCAAACAAATAAATAAATAAATAAATAATTTATATTTAAATTTTTTATAAATTACTCAAAAAAGTCTAGAAATAATAATGAAACGAAGTGGTAAACCATTACACAATTTCTGGGAAGTAGGTGGTTTTAAACAACAATATAATAGTGAAAATGGAAAATTGGTTGCGATTTGTTTAGTTTGTAATAAAGAAATAAATAATACAGCTGTTTTGAGATTGCAATCACACAGGTTTTTTTATTGCCCTGCCTTGTGTCATTGTCAAAATTTATCTATTTTATAAATCAGTATTTTTTAATTCAATAATTTATTTATAACTAAATTTTTATGTATGTGGAAAAGTTTTTATTTGTTTATTTATAAATTTGTAATGCTTTGTAATAAAAAAAATTATTTTTGATAGTTGTTTACTTTTGTATGCTTAAGTTGGTAAAAATAAAAGTATTGTATATGATTTACTTTATTTTACAAAAAGAAGAGGGCACTTGCAACTATCATACATATATCATCCAGTATCATACGTATGATTGTATGATACTCTAAAAATCGTCGAACTACCCATCACTGCATGTTACACATATGTGTATCACATGCAAGAAGACTAGTGACCAGGAGAATAAACTTTAGTGGAGGGGGTGTCCTAGAATACGGCGGCTATGTAGAGTGCGCCACTTTTACTCCTGAACGGCGCACTACGTAAGGCGCAGTTTTTTATTCCAGTACACCTCAGCCCACCGGCCCTATACTCAAACAAAAGACAAGTAAAATTATTATTTTATTGATTTTATAAGATTTACAGATAATAACAATTGATTATTAATGAAAAAAATTAAAGTTCATCTTTTTTATTTTATTAAAAAAAAAATCAAATTTTACCACTCAATAATTTAGTGTATTAGATACAACTTCAAATAATATTTATAATTCTGCAATGTTGCTATACAATTGATTATAAGTAATATAAAATTTAGGTTTGATTTTGAATCAATATAAATTGATAATCCTATTATAAAAAGGAGAATGAAGCCTCTCTTCCAGACATTTGATTGGCTGTTATTAAACATTGTTAACAAAATAAAAAATCAATAAATTAAACAAAAAATAATTCATTTATTTATCCGTTGCTATAAAAATTTATTTATTTATTTCTTCTGTTTACTCGTTGTTATGTGTATTAATTTGTTTAAAAAATTGTAAAAATTTAGTTCATAGAAGTGATTCATAAAAGTGTCATTAAAAATAAAAAATAATATATAATATATGTATCAACTTGAATTGACGTGAATTTTGTATATTTAAGATTTGCCAAGTTTAGTGTTTGTTCGTTCGACGACACCAAGAGGGTTGGCGGTGTAAATTCAACTTGAATTGACGTGAATTTTGTATATTTAAGATTTGCCAAGTTTAGTGTTTGTTCGTTCGACGACACCAAGAGGGTTGGCGGTGTAAATTCAACTTGAATTGACGTGAATTTTGTATATTTAAGATTTGCCAAGTTTAGTGTTTGTTCGTTCGACGACACCAAGAGGGTTGGCGGTGTAAATTCAACTTGAATTGACGTGAATTTTGTATATTTAAGATTTGCCAAGTTTAGTGTTTGTTCGTTCGACGACACCAAGAGGGTTGGCGGTGTAAATTCAACTTGAATTGACGTGAATTTTGTATATTTAAGATTTGCCAAGTTTAGTGTTTGTTCGTTCGACGACACCAAGAGGGTTGGCGGTGTAAATTCAACTTGAATTGACGTGAATTTTGTATATTTTTTTTTTTTTGAAAAGTATACAAACTGAACATTTGAAAATATGTGATCACCAAATGAACTTTTCTTCAAGTATTAATGAAGGCAAATTAATTACTAATTTAAATATTATATGTTATCCATGTGGACACGATGTTATTATTATTTCATGAATAATATAATAAAAAACATTAATAATTAAACAGTAACTTAATTTTAACATCATTCACATAAAAACATGAAAGCGCGCGAAGCGCGCCAAACGGTCTAGTTATTATGAAAACTAAAAAAGTAAGTTAGTATATAAATAAGATTAAGAAGTTAGTAAAATATAAGTTAGTAAAATATAAGGTCTCTAGTCTTCTTGATCACATGTATTTCCAAAAAAGACAAGTACTTGTAAAATAATTTGAAAAAATATTTCGTTTTAGGTTATTTTTTAGTTTTTTTTTAAATTTTTTAGTAAAAATAATAAAAAATTTATTAAATTTAAAAAGTTAAAAAAAAAAATTATTCAAAAATAATAATGATTAGAAAGGTTATGATTTTTTAAAAATAATCGGTTTCACGCGTCAGCCCTCCGTCAACCCAAATTTCAAACCCAATTCAAAATATTTAAAAAATGATCTACGATTACCCCCACCCCCCTCCTCTGCCCTATTTTTTAATTTCGAATTTTTTTTAAAATCAAGTTCTTTTCAAATTACTCACGCCCTAGACCTTTTAAAATTTTTTACCCCACCACGTGATTTAGCGACCCCAAAAACATAAAAAAAAACACCCTCCCCGTAATTAATGCCTCAATTTTTAAATTATGTAAACCTTGACCCCATTTTACTGGATCATCTATTCTCCATGTTTCCTTAAAAGTGACAATTCATATTACTTTCCTATTTATATTTTTTAAATTAATTATCAATTGTTTTTCCTCCAGGGAATTTCTTCCAAAAGGCAGTGGAATTGTTTGACGTAGACCATTAATTTTACAATTAATCACCAACAAAATCAATCAAGAAGGTATAAATTAGATCATTTTATTTATAAAAATTTATAATTATTATAAATACGTTAATTTATAAATTAAAAATTGTTTTTTTTATTGTTAAAATAGAATATGGCGTGTTTCAACACACAGAAAGTAAAAAATATCAAATAAATGAAATTAGTAAAGAGATAGAAGATGAAATGGAAAGATCAACGGATGGAAACAAAAAAACTTATTTCAAACCAATAACTTTAAAAAGTTATTCACCATATGGTAAGGCTATTTTGAAAATAACTTAATGTTTATAATAATCATTAGGTATATTTATAGAATATATTTATTTTTAATATTTATGATAAAAATACAAATATTTTAAGAGTAAAATATTGCCTCAATTGACACACAAATTATGCATATTTTCTTGGTAATTATTGGTCATTCAGCTGGATAAATCAATCAAATACTTGTACCATTTCTTGGTCCACCAAAATTATTATTTTTTTCTAAAATATTCACGATAAAAATACAACTATATTTCAAGAGTTAAATAAAAAGTTCACCAGGTGTGTTAATCCACCGAGACTTTTTTTAAATAACAATATAATCTATTTACAACAATAATAAAAACAAAAAATGTAGACTTGCCTTTTGCACAGGCAGCTTCCAAATCCAGAGGATGACGTCTAAAACTTGCAACTCTTCGGGTCAACGTCGTTCTTGACAACCCATATAATTTAGAAGCATTTCTGATAGACATATCATTGTACACGACTTCATTAATCGCTCGACCCATAGTATATTTATCCCATGATTGTCTATCGGTCTTTCTTTTATATCGACCCATTTTAAAAGATAAATATACTATAATTTATTTATTTATATAATATATTTTAAAAAGATGATAATTAAAAAAATTTGTGTCAAAATATAACAAAATAATTTTTTTATGACCTTTGTTTTTTTTTTTTTTTTCCTTCAATGGTAATCAAGATTCAATCGTATTTTCACCAATAAGGGTAATTAAAATCAAATTGAATTTTCACCAATAAGAATTAAACTTTATTTTTTTTTTCGTTGTACAATAGAATTTAAATAGGGGGAAAATTTAAAGTTATCTCAACAAAATATCCAAAAATTAAATTGTGCTTTCATCTAGCCATTTCTAATATTATCATTATCTATATTATCTTTATCCAGTAAAATCGATTATTTTTATTTTCTATGAATTAATTAAAAATTTTCTATAAAATTCTCAAATAAATGAGCTAATTTTATTAATTGTTGAAATTTTAAATAATATAACCATATCATTTGTTATTTTTTTTATATTATCAGTTTAATTAATAAATATTTCAATGTATTATTAGAAATTTAAAGGTTTAAATTTACCGCTTTAATATTTATTCAACGCCATATTGAAAAAAAATTGAACCAATCAAAAAAAAAAAAAAATAAATAATAATTAAAAAAAAAATCCAAACATAACCTACAATAAAATCTGTCATTATTTAGTGTCTCAAAGGTGATTAAGGTTGTTTACGGAGATCTGAAATCGCACCAGATTTTTTTTGTTTTGGTCTTATTTTTTTAATGAAATAATTATCTATATTGTCAATTTTTTTAAATTTTTTCTTGTGTGTTTTTTTTGAGATATTTACTGTCAAAGTTGACAACTTTAATACACAAGGTATAGGTGTTACCTCATATTTTTATGTATTTTTATTAATAACTTTTTTAAAACGCACCAGAAAACGTTCAAATTTTAACAGTTTATAGTCCTAAGAACGATAAATTTTTTGATATAAATTTTTTTCATTTCGTCTGTTTTGTTTAATAATTATTCAAGTTTTAAAAACAGTAATTTATTGTTTTTTATGGTTTGCGCGCGTGGGGGACTCATAGTTCGGCATCACTGTTTATCTCTCCTTCGTTGTTTTTTTCTGGCGGAAAGGGGAATCAACACACAGATACGGACATACACAAACATACAATAGGATTTTTTTTATAGTGTGAAATAGCAGTGTTTCACGATGTAAATTTTGAGTACTAGCATAGTATTAGTGTATATTAGTATATACACTAATACTACAGTAGTCAATATTTCAATCAGTAGCAGCACAAAAATCTTGGGGACCCGGACATAAAATATAACGTTACGGTATATAGCGTTTTTAAGCACAAATATTCATTCTACCTTGGTTTCGGAAAACAACCTTAAAAGTAAAAAAAAAAAAAAAAAAAAAAAAAAAAAAAATCTTAATTTTACAAAAAAAAAAGGGGTGACCATTTTGAGCACCCTGACCATTTTGAGCCACTCTCCCCTATATTTGTTGAAAAAAAAAAAATATATATATTAAGGTTGAAAGTAAAGACAATTTCCCGTTATTATATTTTTGATTTTTTGGGCTTAAATGAAAGCCTGACTAATTATCTATTTTGATGAATTTTTTCAAAATTTTCATGCTAATTTTTTTTCAAAATTTAATTGAGTTTTGTTTTTTAGATAATTGATGTCAAAGACAACTTTAACACACAGAGATAGGGATTGTACACACATTTACGCTTGTAGCTAAAAAAATATCTATTATAAATCGCTAATTTTACTATCATTTTATACTTCTTTTTAATACAGATTTTTTAAGCCTATATAGAAACTTTTCTTCAGTACATTTCAATAGATATTCAAGTTTTGGTGCTCAAATTTTTCTTAATTGTGAACTGTCATCACAATTCTATACGACAACCCTGCTGTTTACTCTCTCACTTATTCGTCCTGCTGTCTCATATTCTTTCACACAACTCAGTATACGTGATTGCAACGTTTCACGATCATTTTTTTTTCAATTACGGTAGTATGTGTGTATATATAGATAGACGAAATTTAACCCAACGAACGACAATTTGACAGTATAGCGAATAGATAATAGATGTTGGGGCACTAAATATATTTTTTTTAAGTATAGGTAGATAGACGCCCTCTCGGACCTAAACTTGGTCCACTTTTGGTTTTTACTTCGACCTTAAGATTGTTAAAATAAAAACTTTCTTTCTATGAAAAATAAAAAAAAAGATTTTAAATGTTACTTTTTAATTAAATGTTGTTTTTCAATTGAGTCATCAATTTGCTACTAAACTCTAGTTATGCATTATGTTTTTCTAATCTTAATTTTATTATATTTTATTATATTACTGCAGTTTTTATAATTTTATTACATTATCAAGCATTAAATAATAATAAACTTTTAAAAACATGATTTATTGGTATAACTGTATGTCACCAATGATTGGGAATACATATAAATATCATTTTTTATTTTTTTTATTTTCAAAAAATATTTAAATATGAAAAAGTTCATCTCATTTCTTCTTTCCGTGTTTTAATAAATTCATCAATAATTAATGTAAATTGAAAAAAAAGTTCTTTCGCCTATCATAAATTTTTTTTTTTTTTAATTATTAAAAAAGTTATAAACAAATTAATTTTTTAAATATTGTAATTTTTTTTTTTTTTCTTTAAAATCGACAGTTCTTTGGAAAAAAGGGTTAAATCGCGAAATTGATTTTTACAAAATACCATCAGAAATTGGAAAATTTTATTTATCAGTTAATCAAGTTAAAACAAAAATTGAATTCCATTCAGATGATACAACGTAAGTAATCACTAATTTTGAATTGGTTCTTTTAATATTATAGAAATTATTGAATAAATATAAGTAGATATTTATTATTGTTTTATTAAGTGAGAAAGATGATAAACTTTATTTTACAGTTTTAGTAAGTTTACTGGTATCAATTTAGCCACTGAAGCTTACAAAAAATCAGAACTAAAATTTATTAAAAAATATGAAAACAGATCTGCTAAAATGAAAGCTAAAAGAGCAAATACATCATTTTTATACGGTGGTAGTTTTATAGCAACATTAGATAGTGGTAGAATAAAATTAAAAATACCAGAAAATGACGAATCGTAAGTTATTAAATATAATTATAATTAATTAATTAATTAATAAATGTTGATTATTTATATATAATTTATTTTACAGATTTATTTTGAATCACAAAGTCGATATAACTAGTGTAAACAAAAAAATTTATGAAATTATACAAAAAAGACTTGATAATTTGAACAATCGACTCAGTTTTTCCCAGCGCGAGACTTACCGAGTAATAATATAAATAGGTTGCATGGGTATGACGTCACGAATTTTTATTTGCTCAATAACTCCCTTAATATTTATTATAAATCAAAACTGAAATTACTTTCCATATTAATGTCGATATTTCCCTATCCAATTTT
>WSYQ01000607.1:0-19810 GCA_011426435.1 Lysiphlebus fabarum
AATAATTTTGTTATAAAAATAACAATATATGATGATGATGATTTTTAATTTCCCAGGTGCGGTACATTGCGAATATAAAACGACATGACTGAGACCATTATTAAAATGTTTATCGACCCAACCGACGAATTACTAATTGCTTTGAGACTCAACTATCACCCTCAAGTTATAAACTAACCCACTCAAAATCACAACAATATATATACAACCCCTATATACAAAATAATTTTGAAAATTTAATTTAACAAGATATCAACCCCTTCATTTAATATTTTTCATCTCATTTAACAATTCACATGTTGACACACAATTAACTGTTTTTTTTTTTTTTCAAACAATAATAAATATTTAATCTCAAATTTAAATAAATATAAATGTAATTAATATTTATAAATAATAAAAAAAAAGAATATTTTTAAATATTAAATAAAAGCTTGTATAATTAAAATTGAAATTTCGAAATTAAAATTTCGAAATCGAAATTTTGAAATCGAAATGTCAAAATCAAAGTGTAATTTATATTCATTGTAATATATTTTAAATATATTATATTTTTAAATTATCATTTTTATTATTAAACTTTAATATTAACAAAAAAATATTTTATAAAATTTTATTTACATTTTAAAAAAAATTTATTATTCTGAGAATTCAAGCTTGTGATGATGCACTTGGTAAAAGAATTTTGCAGTGATATTGCATATTTTAAAATACTCAAGTTATTTCATGAATTTGAAAAATGATTGTATATAACTTTTATACTTTTCAGCATAATATATATATGACATTTAAATTTATATATGTTTGCAATGGTAAACCAAGTTAAAATCTTAGTAACCACACTTAGTTTTATGTACACTTTTACTGTGAAAACTCAAATATACAAAAGAAAAGATTATTTATACTTTATTCTTTTTCAAATAAAATAATAAACTTTTTTATCAAGTATTATTATTATTTTTTTTTTTTTTATATAAATATCAAACTTGTATCTATTTTTTTCGTATTATTAAATTTTTATTATTTATATAAAAGTTTTTTAATGATGTATATTAAATTTATAAAAAAATAAATATTCAATAGATTGAATTTTATATTTATTTGTTCAAGTATTTCTTAAAATTTTATTTTTTTATATTATTGATCTTTTTGATGATACTTAAATATAAATTTCATAACTACTTATGAAGAAAATGACGTTGATCTTGTGTATTTATTTGAGACAAGAATTATATTTTTTTCCTGATGTTTAGAGAGATATAAAATAAAAGTAAATGAGAAAACTGATATTCTACAATTTTTTTTTTTTTTTTTTTTGGTATAATAAACTCATCTTGAAACACAAAGTAGTATATTTTTTTTTTTAAAGACCATTACTTTACAGAATATAAAAAAAAAATAAAAACATAAAAATAAAGATATAAAAAAATAACTAAAGAAAATAAAAAACTGTTTGGTTTTTTTAAAAAAATGAGAAAAAATATAAAACACTTTAATAGAACAAATTATTATTTCATTGAGTTAAACTCGAGTAAAGATGAATCTGTTAAATTTGACATTCAGGTCAAACTGAATTGTATTTAAAAAAATTTTTTATTATCTCTTTTAAAAACCAGGTTATAAAAAAAATGAAATATTTAATCGAGTTGATATATACAATATTCAGTTTATTAACTGTTTAAACTTTATTTTATAAAAATTATATAAAAAAAAAAGGAAAGAAAAGTTGAATAAAATTAAAATATTTAAATCAATTTATCTTGTATTTCAAGGGCTAACAATTAATTTAGTTTGATTCTACAATTTGATAATAATAATAAATTACAAGACTAAAAAATAAAATTAAAGGAAAAAAAAAATAGTAAGTAGTATGATAAAATTGATTGAGATATTTAGTGTAATCAATTGAGAGTCATTGATCGAAATTAAGTTTTCAAATTTGTACAATTCATCAAATATCTATAGCAATTTGTGATGGAATAGTATAACTATGTAGTCTGTAGTCACAAGAAATAAATTAAGTCTTAAAAAAAAATAAAAAACATAAGTCTGAGTCATAGGATAATCTGGGTGAAGAGGGTTTGAAGATGCCATCATATAAGACGTTAGAATTTCGTTTTGTTGAAGGATGATTTTTTTCTGTCATATATATATATCCACGTGGCCAAAGTTTTTTATATTTTTTTATTTTTTTTTTCTTACCCTCGATCGAATAACTAAATAGGGATTTTAACATACCCTTATTTTTATTTTTTTTTTCTATTTTTTATTCTCATCTTGAACTTTTGTAGAAATTTTTTCATCGAGGAGTGTTTTGAGCTTTAAAAATATAGTTTGATAATTTCATGATTTCAAAGAGCTTTTTTAAAAATTTTTTTTATATCTCTTCTGACTTAATTCTTGCTTTTTTAAAAAAAAATTATTTAATAATTTTTACATCCTAAATTAATCAATCAAACTTTTTTTTTCAATTCAATATTTTATTTATAACTAAAAATTCAATTTTTTTACTTTAAATATTATTTTTAAATCAGTAAAAAATAAAATTTACATAATATCATGGTCAGTTAATTGAATAATAACATAATTAAATTATTTTATAAATAAAAATATTAATAATCAATTTATTTTTAAATTTTTCTTTAAAATTTCTGAGGAGTTATTTTTATGCTCACAATTGTAAATATATAATTAAAAAATAATAAAAATAATTAAAAAATAGAATAAATCAATATTGTAAAATTTTTATAAAAAAAAAAATATAAAAATTTGATAATAATCAAGCACAATCATATTTAAAATCACTGTTGTGTTAATAATATTTATTTTCAATAGCAAAAGCAAGACCATAGATTTTATTTTCAATTTTAATAGAAAAAAAAATAAAAATAATAATACTTTCTGTGATCTTTGATCTTCTATTGTTGTTATTTTTTTAATAACTATGGCTTGGTGCCAATAGTTCTGGCAATGTACCAGAAATTCGATCATCGAAATTACTTTTTAGCTCTAACGAGAAACGAAATAGCTGTTGCCATCCAATGCCTCCAATTTTCCCAACTCTCAACTCAATTTCCACCTTTTATTTTTTCATATTTTTTTTTTACTTTTTTATATATTTTTTTAACACAATTTTTTTTATCAAATCTTGCTATTTTTTGACTTTCTAGAATTCAAGATTTTTTTTTTTTTTTGTATTGTTTTATTTATTTTATTATTTACTTTTTTATATATTTTTTTTAAAACTCTTAGTATACGTGTTTTTATCATCCTGTTGCACTCGAAACTGTGTAAATATATTTATTTATTTTATTTTTTTCACGTCAAATATATTGCTTTAATTTATCTGGTAAACTTTGTGTGTTTATTCAATGAATTTACTTTGTCCAAGTCTTTTGATTTTTTTTGTCATTTTCATATAGTAACGTTTGAAGTTTATTTTATTTTTTTCATTTTTATTTGTTTTTTGTAAAATATATAAAAATATTCAAGACATTATTGGTTGTCATTTGACAAATATCTTCTTTGATTTCAAGTTATGCAAAAACAAAATTTTTATATCCAAAGAAAAAGGCAAAGAAAATATATCGATAGACATTTTTTTTTTTTTTATTTTGCAAATTTATATATTTTTCAATTTAATCGTAATTTTTTTTTTTTTTTTAGAAATACGTGCTCTGTATTACTCACTTTATTTTTACTAAAAAAAAAATATATATATCATGAATTTACGACTTTTGATTATTTGATAATTTACTGGTTTAACAGTTGTGGTTTTTATTCCACTTAGACTTAACTTTATGTACTAAAAAAAAATAAAAAAAAAAATCTTTTTTATATTATTGTAAATTTATTTTGTTTTAAACTATATATGCACTTTTATATATTTTTTTTTATATGAAAATTTGATAATATATTATTATTATAAGAATATTGTAAAAGCACTTTAAATGTGTTTACTAAAAAATATAAATTTATTGGATAAAAAACGATATTATCTTTCAAAATATATCTACATGACCATAAATATATTTATTTTTATAAAAAAATATATAGGTCAGCTTTTTTTTTTTATTATATTTTTGATCAAATATGATGTATATTAAATTTCAAAATGATATCGATATACTGAAATTTCAAAATCGCTAAAATTTAATTTTTAAAATAAAAAATAAAAACATTATTTTTTTTAAATTAAAAAAAAAAAAAAAAAAACTAATTTAAATAAATAACTAATTATAAATTTATATCAAACAAAATTAAACTTTTTTTTTTTTTTTCGTAAATATTATTTTTTTAAATTACTTTTTTCTTTGATATTGAATTTCAATTTATAATAAAGTTAAAATGAAAGAAAAAAAAAAAATACAAAAATAACAAATAAATAAAAAAAAATTTACTTTTAAATTAAATTAAATTAAAAAAATAAATAACTTGATAAAAAAAACAACAAGATAATAAATATAAAAAAAAAATTTCTTAATAATAAAATATTTAAATGATTTTTCCAACACAAACTGAACATGTCATATAACATTTATTAAAGTTAAATTTTGTTACCAAAATACTCAAAATAATTATGCAAATTTTATTTGGATAGTTTGTCTGAAACATAGAGATAATAACTTGATAAAATATATAATACTATTGTAAATAAATATAATAAAAATGAAAAAAAAATATATAAATTACATAAATATATATTTTTTAAGTAAAAAAAAAACAAAACAACAATTTACTTTTTTTCCATGACCTTTATAAATGAATAAACTGGGTGAATAGTATAAATTATTTGAAATATATAAATATGATTATTAAACTACCCTAACTATTATCAAAACTACCCCTAAAATAATTTCTCAAACTTATGTTTTATAATCATAAAAAATAGATATCAAAATAAATTCAACAAAACAATTTATAATTTTATTTTTAAAAAAATATAAATTTATCAACTGTAAAAACCTTGAAATATATTTTTAAATAATTTTTATTTTTTACTCAATTATTTCTATGGTCAATGGAAAAAAAAAAATTCAAGTTAATTATATTATTTTTTTTTTTCGACTTGATCCTATTAAAGATCATCTAGGTAGTTTCGATAAAGTTTCATATCTCATGAGGATTGAAAACTTTTGATCTATCTTGATTTATGCAGAAAAAAAAAACTTGATTTATGAAGATTTTTTTTTTTACCCTATTGTTCATGAAAAAAAAAAAAAATGAATATAATGGTGATGATGGTTAAACAGACAATTTAAGTTTCTTTTTGTTATATGAATAATTTTTATGTTATATTTTGTTACATAAATTTTATGTACATATTGTAACACTGATAATTATAATGGAGAGGAAATAAAATTTACATTATCTGATTATACATGAAAAAAAAAAAGAAAAAAAAAAAAAAAATGCAAAAAAAATTTCATAGCTGAAGTAGCAAAAATTGTATTTTTTAAAAATTTATTTTATTATAGTTTTAAATTAAATATAAAATTTACAATTTGAATTTTATATTTAAATTTTATCATAAAGTTCATAAATAATATTTAAAAATTTTTCAAATAAAAATATAAAATAAAAAACCTCAAATTATTTCAGTAGTATGTATAAATATTTAGTCAGACATAAAAAAAATATTTCAGTTTTTTTTTTTTTTTTTTTTTTTTTTTTATGTTAATATTATATTGTTTAATAAATAATAATTTAAAAAAAATAATAAAATATATAAATAATTTTTAAGCATCGAGATACGCAAGAAACACTTACTGTACTGGACAGATTGGATCTTGACACTGAAAAACCAAGTGATGAAGAATTGGCACGTAAATTTGGATTTGAAGATGCATATTATGAAGGAAGGCTAACATGTTGGCAAAAATTAAAACCTAAAATGTGGTCATTATTTGATGAACCATACTCGTCAAATGCAGCCAAGGTCGGTATATAAATATAAAAAAATTAATTTATAATTTAATTTTTCTTCAAAGGAATTATCATCAACATCAACATTCAAAACTATCATTTATTAATAATTATTATTTTTATTTTCTAATAAATTAATGTTAAATTTTCTCAATATTATTGTCACTTGCACCATCGTTATCTAGTCACTTATATTTACTAAAATTTTGTCTGAATTTTGACTATAAATTTAATAATTTTCGTGTCACTAAATCAAAACATGAATAGCTTTTTGAATGATGTTGTTAAAAATATATTTCAAAAAGTATTTTAATGGAATTTAAAAAAAAAAATGATTAATTAATATATTATTTTGATAAATGTATTTTTAATTTAATTATTTATGTTAACATTTTTATATATTTATTTGTGTCATGTTACGGAAATATCATATACTTGAAGACAATATATCAAGATATTAGTAAAATTTCTATTTTAATCAGTCACTGACAATGTATTATATTTACTATTTTATATAAAAGTTTTTGTATAAACAATCTTGTCACATACAAGTATGTTTGCGTGATATATTTTTTTTTTGTTATTTACTTATTATTTTATGAAAAAAATTCATAATCTTTTCGTGTTTGTTAAATTAATCCAGACAATCGCTTAATGCTTTCTACATGATTGTGTTTTACTTAATTTTTTTTTTTATATTATATTTTTCTTATAGACATTTATGATGATATTATTTCCGGGATAATAAACTTGATAGAAAATATTTTAAAGATATCTAATATATAAAAGTATTTAAGGGTTTATTTGTGGGGTTAATTAAATTCAAAATTATTAATCTTTAAATTTTAAATTTAAAAAATTCATTTTATTTTTGAATTTTTACAATTATATTTTTTATTTTTAAATATAAACATGCAATATACAAATTACATATACAAGTACATATCATTAATGTTTTTGTCATTTGTTTTTAAAAATCAACATGTAATTTGCCAGTTGCTGATTTTATCATGTACACCACCAAATTGGATTGCACATATGTACATATTTATTTTAAAACAGAAAAACAAAGAGTCATTGCATTGTGTGGTTTATAAATTTAAAATAAAAATTAAAATTACAAATTATATTGGTTTTATAATTACCCAGTATCATCAACATGTTTTCATGTAAATTTTAAATTAAAAAATAAAAATATTTTCTATTAAATTTATAAATAATTGAAATATTTTGTCAACAATTTAATCATTAAAAATATTTTTGACCTCAAAATTTTCTTAAATCTTTAATAAAATTGACCAATAATATTTTATTATAAATAATTGTTTTTTTTTTTTTTTTAAATTATTATTTCATCACTTTAATTATTAAAATATAAAACAAAAATTAACTATTTAATTTAATATAATATTTGAGTAAAAAAAAAATTTTTTTTTTTCAAAAATTAAACTGTGCATATACTGATAACAATTTTTATACTTGATGAATGGTCTTTTATTATTATTTTTTTTTCTTTTCAATTTGCTTTGTAGATTTTACTGTTGTATTTTTATTTTTTTTTTTATACTTGCTGTATAGAATGAGACGAAAGTACACAGGCGATCGTTACAAAAACCATTGGGCTTATTATTATGCAGTCGTCACAGGGTGTTCGTGTATATATACATGTATTTTTTTATACATGAATTGTAGGTTGAAAAATACTGAGATCAAATCGATAAGAGAATAAAACCAACAAAGTCCATCAGGGAGAAAAAAAAAAAAAAAAAAAAAAAAAAAGAAAATTTATAGGGGAAATATATAAATTTGTATTGAAGGGAGGAGCTGTGAGATAATACGTGAAATAAAATTAAAAAATAAATAAATATTTTGTTTAAATAATTTTTGATAAAAAATAATAAAAATAAAAATACAGTTAAAATATTTATTGATATTTATTTTCCAGATAATTGGTGTCATCTCTGTATTTTTTATTTGCATATCAATATTGTCATTTTGTCTAAAAACTCATCCAGATATGCGTGTACCAGTTATTAAAAAACGTACAATACAAACTGGTAATAAAACAAGTTTTATGATTGATAAAGAACTAACAAATTCTCATGATGCATTTTTTTACATTGAATGTATATGTAATGCATGGTTTACAATTGAATTTTTAATAAGAATAACAGCAAGTCCATCACGTTGTGCATTTGTTAAATCATCAGTTAATTTAATTGATATGATTGCAACAATGAGTTTTTATGTTGATTTAACATTACAAAAGTTTGCCTCCCATCTTGAAAATGCCGATATACTTGAATTTTTTAGTATAATAAGAATAATGAGATTATTTAAATTAACAAGACATTCATCTGGTTTAAAAATATTAATTCAAACATTTCGTGCATCTGCTAAAGAACTCACCCTGTTAGTTTTTTTTCTGGTCCTCGGCATCGTCATCTTCGCCAGCTTGGTATATTATGCTGAAAGAATACAGTATAATCCAGATAATGATTTTAAAAGTATACCACTTGGTTTATGGTGGGCACTTGTCACTATGACCACTGTTGGATATGGTGATATGGTACCTAAAACATATATTGGAATGTTTGTTGGTGCATTATGTGCACTTGCTGGTGTATTAACAATCGCCCTGCCAGTGCCCGTGATCGTTAGCAATTTTGCTATGTATTACAGTCACACGCAGGCGCGAGCCAAGCTGCCCAAGAAGAGACGTCGAGTTGTTCCAGTTGAACAACCCAGGACACGTCCTGGGGTACCGGGGGTTGGAGGACAAACACAAGGTACACAAAAACCATGTAATCAGCAAGTTGCCCTCTTACCCCCGGGGGGTGATGGAAGATGTGGAGGTGGACAAATTGTAGGACAAAATAGACGTATGAATGCCATCAAACCAAATCATCCAAAGGATCCAATTACCATTAAAATTGGTAAGTTTTTTATTTTATATTATCAATAAAATTATTATCATAAATATATTTTTCAATAAATATATCTTAATCATTTTTATATAAATTATATTTTATTAATTTTAATTTAATTTATAAAAATTTATTTTTAACAAGTTTAAATTAAGTTGTACCAATAGTTTTAGTAACTATTGAGTTACGTCACTGTAGCCTTGGGTAAAATTTTACTGATAATTAAATTGATAAATAAAATTCAAAATGTATTTTATGTTAAAAATATATAAATTTAAGTGAATTGTTAAAATATTAAATTGGCCAAAATCTATTTTTTTTTTTTTTTTCTAGCCCTTGTATAATTTTTCTCCCTTTGTAAATTCAGTTTCACATTTAAGATGATTCTATATCGTCCATTATTTAATCATACAATCAAACATATAAACAAACGAAATACAATATATCCACCCTGAAGTCAAACAAATATATAAATATAAGAGAAATAAAAATATATAAAAACCATGTGGCAGTTAAGTGTGTATATATAAAGGGAAGCTTGTCAGATTTTATTTATATGCCAAAAAATATTATTTCAAGTATGTTTTAAACTATCTCTTTTACACATGAAACATCAACTTGTAATGAACTTTAACATATGTTCAACTAAAAACTATATACCACCAACTTTTATGTAGTTATATAAAATAGTTTAATAAATTGTTAATTAAATTTTTTATATATTTGTAAATTTAAAATTATGTTTTTATTTAATTTTTTTTTTTTGTTTTCAGATGATAATAAGAGTAATTTAAATGTTAAAACAAATGGGACCAAGACAACAGCTAGTCAAGATATTGGCTGGAGTAAATCAACATCTTGCCTTGAAAATGAAATAATTAAAAAATAATTATTTAATAATGGAATGTGATTTAATTAAAAAAAAAAAAATAGATAACAACACACTCCACTGCCGAAAAAATAATTATATTAAAAAAATTAAAAATAAATAAATAAAAAAATTTTTAAATAAACTCAATACAGTGTGATGATTGTAGTGAATATATTAAAATAAAAAAATAAATTTTAAAAAAAGTGTGAGAATGTGTGTGAATATAAATAGAGGCTGTTTTTTGAGTTAATTACACAGTGAAATAATTTAAATAATTAAAATGAAAAAAAAATTCAAATCCAACATGATGATTATTCAATAAAAACAACTGAAAATAATTTAAAGGTATGTTTTAAAATTTTAAATGGATCACATGAGGTTAATAATAAATAAAAAAAAAATACATATATAAATAAATAAATAAATTATTAATAATAATTTCGAATTTGATAAAATAATAATAAAAAAATAAAAAATATTCACAATAATCTTTGACGACCACAACCTTATCTTTTTTCATTCGTGATAAATTAAATAAATGATTCAAACAATCACAATCATGGGGCCGTTCTAGATATTATTACAATAGAAAAAAAAATAAAAATAAAAAATAAATATATATATAAATGAGTGAGCTACCCCTTGGGAAAATGAAAAAAAAAATAAATAAATAAATAAATTTCCCACCCATGCTGCCTTTTGTCATAAATATAAAAAATATAAAAATAATAAAAATAATAAATTTGCAAATATGAAAAATAACATGATCACAA
The DNA here is from genome assembly GCA_011426435.1 of Lysiphlebus fabarum. Taxonomy (NCBI): domain Eukaryota; kingdom Metazoa; phylum Arthropoda; class Insecta; order Hymenoptera; family Braconidae; genus Lysiphlebus; species Lysiphlebus fabarum. The sequence continues at coordinate 10,497 of WSYQ01000607.1, forward strand.
AATATATAATATAAAATGTGAAAAATATTTCAAATTTGAATATTATTTATTATATTTTTTGAACCTTCATTAATTGGCCCAACTATAAAATTTATTTATCAAATATATAAACCCTCAATTTATTTTATTTATTTTTTTTTTTCAAATAAGTTTTTCAAATATGAATATTTTTTTATTTATCTATATTATTTTGCACTTTTATATGTTTGGAAAAGCCTAATGTTTATTGCAAATAACCCTAAAGAAATAAAATAAAAAAAATAAAGAAAAAAAATTTTAAAACCCTCATAGGCTTAATATATTTTCGATAGTCAGTAAAAATTGAGAAAAAAAATAAAAAAATTTATATAAATAATAAAAAAGGACTCACGCACACAATTTTCTTTTTTTTTTTTATATTAAAAAAGTTTTTTACAAACTGAAAAAGTTTTAAAATTCACTACTCATCATATTAATTTTTTTAAATAAAATAAATAATTTTTTTTTTCATATTTTCTTTGTTTAAATTTATATTATTTATTTGAAAAAAAAAAAATTAACAAATTAAGCTGAATTGTCATTGAAAAATAAAAATTTTAATTTACGTTTTTTTAATAAAATAAAATATATAAATGACAATAATTCATGAGGGAATTGTTTTTGCAATAATGGTAAATTGTAAAAGATAAGTGGCTTTTCCAAACGAAAAGAATGATAGTTTTATTTATTTATTTTTTTTTTATTTTTTTATTTAACACATAGATCTACCCTTATACCGCTGGGACCAATCATCAGCTACTTTTCACCCCTTAATTTTTTTTATTTTTTCCACCCACATATTTATATTTGGCCCGGGAATTTTACCACAAAATTATTTTTTTTTATTATATTATTTTTATTTATATAACATTTTCATTGTAACTATTTTTTTCCTATTTTTTTTATTACAATTTTATATAATGAATATAAATTGAATTTTAACAATTTTACGTCGACAAATTTGTTTATATATTTTTCGCAATACATTGGCTAGATGGACCATAAAATCCCAAAAAAAAAAAAATGAATAAATTCTCATATTTAAATAAGAAAAAATAAATATAGTTGATATTTAAAATTAAAATAAAATATTGGAAAAAATATAATAGACAAAAAACACACCCATTCATGCACAAATATTATGCAAAAAAAAAATATATATATATATAAATATTGTATATAAATACATGAAGATTATTCGTAATATTTATTTTTATTTCTATCGACATATCAGTGTAAAAAAAAAATTAATTTTCACAAAAAATAATTACTGTATTTCTTTAAATGTAGAATATTATTTTCTATATTAAAAAAAAATTATAAATAATATTTATTGAAAATTTTTTGAGATTTTCAAAAATAATTGTATAAATAATAAAAGAGAGGAAAATAATACAGTTAATTATAATAAAATAATTTTTTATTTTATATATATTTAAAGGTCATATTTAATTATTTATTTTATCCGGATATAATTTTGTAATCGCGTTCACAAAAGCTAACTTTATATCGATTGTTGGCTTTTGTCGTTCATATTGCAAGAAAATCCAAGGCAAACAAAAGATCCAAAGATGAAAAATTTTTAAAAAAATTAAAATTAAATAATATATATATTAAATATACTGTAATAATATTAAAAAAAAAAAAAAAGTAGAATGAAAATAATAAAATTAAATTCATTAATCGTACACATATCCAATTTATCATCAAATCTTTTACTATCATTCTCGTTGAAATTAAATATATTGATGATAATAATATAGTAGAAAAAAAAATTATAAAATTGTAAATTAATTATAATTAAATAACATTTTTTGTATTTTGTAAACTCAAAATAGAGTTTACTTATTTTTGATTAAAAAAATAATAATAAATAAATAAAAAAAAAGTGAGAAAATTTAATTAATAAAAAATTTTAAAAAATTATCAATACTTTATATATATAGCACATATAAATTTTCAAAATAAAAAATAAAACTTTTTACAACACAAATACACAAATAAATATAAATAAATAAAAATAATACAAAAATTAAGGACAATTGCGTGACAAGTGTTCATCATATATATGTTGAAAGAAAAAAAAATAACAAAAAAAAAGAAAATTTATAAAAATGATAAAAGTTTTTCCTGTATCATCTGGTCCAGAATAAATTTTATTTTTTTTCTTTATTTCCATTGTCACGGCTGGTGCTGATAGAGGTTCTTTAGATGGTTTTGAAAATGAGAATGAGAGACATAAGTGGTATAAAAGGGAGAGAAAATAGGGGAAGATAGTTGACACCAACGATCGATTGTGGTGCACATTTACGCAAATAGACTCTTCTAAAAGTAATAACAAAGAAAATTTAAAATAAAAAATTATTATTAAAAATGAAGAAATTAATTATTCAAATTTTTTTTTTTCATAAATCATTTGTGAATTTAATAATAAAAATTTGATTTATATATATATATATATATTTTTTTTTTTTATTAAAACAAATAATCATCAAGTTGTAATTAAAATTTTCTAGTTGTTTAATTAATGACGACATTTAGTCTTTGAATAAAGAAAAGAAAAAGAACAAAAAAAAATTTAGTAACCACATAAAGGATCTGGAAAAAAGCTCTGGGGAAAAAAAAAAAAAATAAAAAAAAAGTTAACAAGTAAAAATGACACACAAAACAACGAAATTATAGGGGAAATTTTTGGAAAAATAAAATAAAAAAAAATTGTATATAAATTGTACACAAAGAGGGAACAAAAAGGTGATGCATATCCAAAATGGGTAAAGAAAAAAATTTTATGACACGCACTCATAGTTGAAAGTATAATATATTATATAATGAAAAATGAAATAAAAAAATTATTACAAAATATAATGGAGAATATAAATATTTAAGTATAAAAAAAAATATTTAAAAAAATGATGATATTAAAATTATAAATGACAAAAAAATATTTGTGTAATAAATTAAACAATATTACAAAAAAAAAAAAAATTAATAATTATTTCCATGTTAATTTTACACAAAAAAAAATATTTTAATCACAAAAAATTAAATTAAATATTTAAACTTTGTAGTTGAATTTATGAAAAAAAAAAAAAAAATGTAAAAATATATAAAGAAAGTTGATTAATATAAAAATAAATTTTAATTAATAAATTAATTATAAAAATAATTGCTTTCTTATGACGATATTATCGTCACTCGACGATATCTGTTTACTTGTTAAAAATTTTTTGCCAGTTATTTAATTAGACATTATATTAATTAAAAAAAAAAATGTATTAAAGATAATTAGTTAATTATTATAAATAATAAATGATTTTTTAAACTGTATAAAAAACAAATTTATTAATTTTTATTTTGACATTTATTTTGTTAAAATATTTTTATTATTAAAAATATATAATAGGGTTTAAATAAGGCTGTCCAAAATATCAATGCCACCCTTAGTAATTAATTTTTTTTTTTTATTTCAGAATATATAATTTTATTTGTTTTTTTTTAATTAAAAAACAAAAAAAATCGATAATACTAAAGGAAAAATAAAAAATAAAAAAAATTATTATTATTGCTTTTAAATAAATAATAAATATTTTATTAAAATCGTTGAAATACTTGATTTCCGGGTTGACAGTAATATAATGAAAAAAAAAAAATATATATATAGAAAGAAAATAAAATATAAAAATATAAAATAAAACCATCGAAATGATAAATTGAAATGAAAAAATTGTGGTTACAAATTGTTGTTGTTTTTCACGAGTAACAATTATAATTGTAATATAAATTTAGATTAATAAAATTATTTAAAAATCATCATAATATAAATAAATTAAAATAACATCAATAAAAATATAAAAAAAAAAAAAAAACAAAACGAATTATATAAATTATATATTGTACGGTAAACCGATCGTTGAATTAACGACGGTTAAGCTGATTTGTAAATAAAAAACTATTTGATTCTTTGAAAAAAAAAATATATAAAAACAATTGGTAATAATTTATTTAAATGACCCAAATAATCATCATTATTTTTATTATAAAAAATAAGAATATTTAGTTGATCCTCACTCATTTTGTGCTGAGAAATATTTGCTTAAAATATCCTCAATATTTTATTTTTTTTATTTTTTATATCAGTAGTAATTTAAAATATGTAAAAAAATAATTAACACATGTGATGAATAAACTAAATTCAAAAAGAAAAAAGGTATTTTATTCTGATTATAAAATATTTATACACAAATGGAATCTAAATTGTTTTACTTTTTGAATCATAATATTTTTATAAAACTTATATGAAATAATTTATGATATATATTTTAAAATTTAAAAATCAATTTATTATTTATTTACAATTTTTTTTTCATCAACTTGAATTAATTATAAAAATAATTAAATAATTTCTGTTTTATTTTTAAAATTAATTAACTAATTAAATGAATATTATCAAATAATTTTTAAAAACTTGTTTTCTTTCTCAGTATCACTGTTATTTACTAAACTTAGCAAAAAAAAAAACCACTTGAACAGATCGATATCAAGCCCAAATCGACCTGATAATACCAAAATAAATGACCAGTAGAAAACAAAAAGGAAACAAGAAGAAAAAATATAAAAAATAAAAAAATAAAAAGGAAACAACAACATGAGCTTTGAAGGGATATATACATCAAGGGGATAAATACAACACAAGGAAGTATCAAACTTATATTAAATATTTTTCTATTAATTTATAAATAAATTTTTTTTTTTTTTTTTTTAATAAATACAACAATTTATATAAAAAATATAATAAAATATATATAGACTAGTTATATTTTTAATATATAAATAAATAATTATGAACATGGTAATTGTTCATATGTTAAACACATTCCAGCTTTATTTTCTGGTGATGTTGAATCATTATTACCAGATCCAAATGCAACTCTAATATGAAATGGTGTTGCTGATGTTTCAACTCTACAATTACCATCAGCATCAAGTTCATTTTGTCCACAAAGTGAATTACCACAATGTTCAAGATCACAAATACCAGCACCATCATTACCTGGCTAAAAAGTAAAATAAAAAATAATATTATTTAATTTAATTTAATATTTTATATATAAATAAATACCAATTATAAAGAATAAATATTTTTTTTTACATTTAAATTAAATTTATATAAATAATAAAAATAAATAAAAACTCAACATTTAAATGACCTGAAGGAAAATCTAGTTTATCATAATATTCTTATAATTTAATTATTCATAAAAGCTTGAATTTCAAAGCATATCAAAATCTTTTTTATATTTAAAATTATATTATTATATTTTTAAATTAAAATAATAAATCAGTAAAATATAAATTTACATGTAAAATAATTAAATAATTAAATAATTAATATTTAAAAATAAAAAATAGACCAAGTTAATATAATTAAACGATAATTTTTATCACACAAATAAAAATAAAAAAAATTTACAAAACCCAAGAGAGTTATAATAATTAATCATGATAATAAAAATAAATAAAATAAAAGTAATCATGTGATTAGCATTTTATATCCATAAACTTTGTTGCATTATTATTTTAATTTAAAAAAAATAAAATAAAATTATAATAATAATTTTTGATAAATAATTATTAAAAAAGGGTTGTAAATATTTTTGATTATTTATACGTGTTCTTGATATTATTTCATAGATAAAAAATAATAGTTTGACATTGGTAAAGTAAAGGGAGAATATAAATTGAATCAATTTTATGAATAATTTATAAACTGGACTTTGAAAAAAGATATGAATGTTGTTTAAATTTACACAAAATAAGAATCAACATACATGCATTGAATAAATATATATATTTAAATATAAAAATTGATTATTTTATATTTTATATAATTTAATATCATACCGTTATAAATTCTTCAAAATCACATGGTATTAATACACGATCATTGCAACGTCTCATTGATGTTGTATCATCATTATTACCAGTACCAGAACTTTCAATATCATCATTAATATTATTTGTTTGATTAATATTATTATATCTCATTGGACCAATACGAAATGAATCATTAGTACATGGTGTATATGCAATACTACACATATTTTTTTCTTGTCTAACACATAATAAATAATCTTGATTTGCAAGATATCTACCATTTGGTAAATAATTTAATGTTTTTAATAATCCACGTGTTGCATCAAAATATTGTAAACAACCAGCTGGTGCACGTTGTTCAAATGGTAATTGTATTATTGACATTTCCCACATTCTTGATTGTAATGCACTTGGTAATATAAAATCTAATTTAACTGGACCATCAGCAACATCAAGATAAACTTAAATAAAAAATTAAATTATATTAAAATTATTTAAATTATATCTGTTAATAAATATTTTGAGTATTATTATAATTTAGTTATTATTAATTTACTTACTGTGTTGTCCACTGTTCCAACCACATAATTGAAATGTTCTGTCACCACTTGTAATCTCCAACATATCCTCATCACAAACACCTGTCTTTCTATTTGGTTGACCCTGTTTATTTATTTATTTATTTATTGTAGTTTTAATATTTAAATAGAAAAAAAAAAATATATATTATATTATTACGATATTAAAATGTAAAAAATCAATTCTCAGTTGGCTGACTTGAGGCTCAATCTTCTTGACAACAACTGAACAATTCATTGGTTGATCGATGAGATTTGGAAAATCCGGATTCGTCACATATGTCAAATTACTACCAACTTCACCACCACAACTTGTCGTGACTATAAAAAATAAATAATATAAAACATTAACTAAAAATCAATACAATTTTTTAAAATTAATTTAAAAATAAAATCAATTGAAATAATCATTTGTAAATTTATTAAATTATTTACAATTGATTTAATATGATTTTACAATAACTTGAAGTAATTTTTAAATAAAATTATTGACTTTATTTTTTTTTTTTATAAACCAATATTTAACTCTTATTTTATATAAATTGTTTTCCAATAATTTAAAATAATAATTTATATATCAACATATGTTAAAAAAAAGTTTTATCAGCTAAAATACCAAATGGTTTTACACCAAGTGTAAAAAAATTGCTGAAACTGCAAGAGCTAGAAAAAAATTATAAAAAAAAAAAAAATTATAAAATAGAAAAAGTTCATTTCTTTGATGGTGTTATTTTCTAAAATTTAAATTGGATATCTATTTGAACATCATGCAATTTGTAGATTGGAAAAAGAGTTTTTTAAGTAAAAAATAAAAAATAAAAAATAAACTTGTGGTATGCGTGTATTCATGCATTCCAAAGGAAATTCCCTGGTGGTTAAACCACTCATTCGCTTTTTATCTTTTTTTTTTTTTGAGCTTTTTTTTTTTATTTCTTACTTTTATTCATGGCTCACTTCTTCTTGCTTGGTTTTCATGTAATTTCAGTCTTGAGCACCAATTCCAACCCCTCTACAAACTTCTATCGAAAAAAAAATATAAAAAAAAATTTATAATAAAAATAGACAAAAATACACGACCCAACTAAACTTACAAAACTACTCGTTGAAATATTCACGATCATTGGGGAGTTTGCTAAAGTTTTTTTTATTTTCTATTTTAATCTTTTTTTCATTTTATTCATCTTATGTTTTATATATCATATATATTTTTAGTCGTTGAAAGATGAATGATAAAAAAAAAATAATAATAATAAATAAAAATTGTTTTACTAGGCCTCAAGTTGCTACTTAAAATAGTAATACTTTGATGAAAAAAAAAAAAAAAAATACATCAAAATGACGTTGACATTGAAGTACCAAACTGGGAATCACTTTGTGGTTTTTTTATTTTTTCTTTTTTACTGGTCAAATAAACTGGACACATATAAAATAAGTATATTTTTGGAATAAAAAATAAAATATGACATAAAAAAAATAATATTAAAAAAAAAAATGGAAAAGGAAATGAAAGAAAACCGGTTGTAAAGTTCAACGGTAAGTTGCAAAATAAAAATGAATAAAATGAAAAATAATATAATGTTTAATGATGATAAAAATATAAATATTAAAAATAAAATAAATAATTAAATTTATATATTAATTATTCAAGTTTATTTAATATATTTTAGTTATAATTATTTTATTAAAATATTTAAATAGTATGTATTTAAGTAAGCTTTATACAAACTTGGTAATTTAAATTCTTTGGTTTATTATATTTTATTTATAAAGAGAAAAGGATTCAAAGAGAAACACACCGTTATATTTATAAAATTTCATTGTTTAAATCTTTTAAATATCTTGTGTAATAAATTTAATATTCATACAATCCAACTTTTATATCATATAAACATATTAAGCTTTGTTTTATTAATTTTTATTTTATTGTTATTTGTTAATTATACATTTATTTGTTTATGAAAATTTATTAAATATATATTATTAATTTGGAAAAATATAATTTAAAAAATATAAGACTAATCAAATTATTTTTAATGTAGAATGTAAAGAGTTAATTTTTATAATTTAAAGCAATCGTGTAACTGTATATGAATGCCGGTCAATACCGCAAATGATTCGAAACTTGTTTAAAGATTTTATATTTTTTGAGGTCGTTAAATTTTTTGTATTGTTTTATTTATAATTTTAATTTAACATGTTATATATTTAAAACAAAATTTATAACAAAATTTTTATTAAAAAAATTTCTCAATATCTTAACTTTCTTGATATATTAAAATAAAAAATCAATATGATTATATTTATTCTACTGAATACATAATTTTCAAGTTGAAAATTAAATTGATAAAATATAGAACATGTGCTTAACCAGTAAGTAAAAAAAAAAATAAAAAAAAATATATTTCCCTTGAGTAAAAACGTGAAAAGAATATATTAAAAAAATAAAATAAGAAAAAAACTAGATAAAGAGAAATTAATATTTAATTATTCTTTTTTTTTCTACAAACTTAATTTTTTTATTAAATTTTTTCATCTATTTATTACTTACATATACAACAAACACCAAAACCAAGTGCACATGGTCCATGTGATTTACCATTATTAATTCTACATGCATAAGTATTCATACATGTACCACGTCTACGTTTATCATCAGATAGACACTCCTCTTCAACTGGTACAGGAAAAAAATTAAGCACTAAAAAAAAAAAATTAATAACAATAAATTCCATTCAATTTTATAAATATTATATTAAAATTTTAGTTGTAATTTTTAAAAAATAATTTATATTTCATTGACATTTTTTAAATATAATTAAAATATAAAAAATAAAAATAATCAAT
>WSYQ01000608.1:0-20739 GCA_011426435.1 Lysiphlebus fabarum
TAAAATGTCTTGAAGAGACTTTACTTTATCAATGCCATCAAAGTTGTTAAAAAATTTATTTTTAATTTTTATCTGAAAATAATAGTACATTGAAAAATATAACAAGTTAAAAGTTTAATTTTAAAAGTTTAATTTTAATAAAAATTTAGATTACTTTTATGCTCATGTCTGGATGAACGAGTATTGATATTGTCGATGTGTTATTTGCATCACCATAATAACTAATAACAATACCACTTTTGCCTTCAAGAATTGTTTAAAAAATAATCACAAAGTTGAATTTTTCATACAGCAATAAGGATTAGTTTATTGCAATTTAAATAACAATCACAATGAGATTTTGACGTTTATTTACTGACGATTCGAGTATAGGGCCAGTGGGCTGAGGTGTACAGGGATAGAAAACTGCGCTTTACGTAGTGCGCCGTTCGTGAGTAAAAGTGGCGCACTCTACATAGCCGCCGTATGCTAGGACACTATATGTTACCCCCTCCACAGAAGTTTATTCTCCTGGTCTCTAGTCTTCTTGAAATTACTGTAATCTATGTAAATTATGTAATTTAGTCCGCCGCCATTTTCAAAGCCTCTTATTTACCGGCCGTCAACAAAAAGCAAGCTGGGTAGCTAATAGGCAGGGTTGTTAAAATGGAGGGTTTTTGAGTTGTTTACAATTATCCATGGATAAAACGTTTAAAACGTTTAAAACAGGATAAAACGGATAAAACGGATAAAACCCAACTGATCTCTCGTAGGCTCAAACTTTCCCGCTTACCGACTATACTTACACTCCTAACCTGTCAAACAATTGTTGTTTATCTAATAAACATTAATAATAACAAGTTTATAAAATTTATAAACATAATATTTATATCAAGAGGCACGGTAGTGCCTCGAGTCAAGTATGAGAAAGGAAATATGACTGTGTGTGTAAGAGTAACTACCGTGACTATATTATACATCAAATATTTTGCCCCCTTCCGTCTCCAATTTTTATAAATTTAATTAAAATATGATGGATTTAATTAAAAAATATGAGGCTTTGTAATGATCCCATAAATCGATGTCAAGCTTTTTTTTAAAAAAAAAATCAGATTTTTTAGTGGCTTATTTTTTTTTTTATTGAACAATCAAATTAACGGTTGCGATTTTTTGGCTGAAAAACCAGATTTCTGATTTTGTTAAGTTGGTAGTACGGTATAAGATTATAAAATTTTTTTTTTTTTTTTACTTTTCTCACTTGCTCATTTTTGTTGGCTGCACTGCAGAGTTGACATATGAATATATGATAAATATTGCAATATTGTATATTAAAAATAATAAACATCAAATGATACACCGGTAAAATAATTATAAATAAAAATTAAACTTGATGATATATAAATATAATATAATAATATAAATTTCAAGAAAAACTTTACAAAAAGATGTGATATCTAACAAAAAACAAAAAACAAGTATTTTGTACAAAAAAAAGAGTCAAGTACTCGAAATTGTAGTCAATTTGTAATGTAACTTGTTTTGCCATTAATTAATCTAAAATGTTAAAAAAAAAAATAATAATAAAAAAAAAAAATTATACTTGACCCTGCGTAGTTTTTCCTAAATTAAAAATAAAATTTTAAGCCAACATTATTCAATCTTATGTTTAGCAGGGTCAAGTATAATTTTTTTTTTTTATTATTATTTTTTTTTTTAACATTTTAGATTAATTAATGGCAAAACAAGTTACATTACAAATTGACTACAATTTCGAGTACTTGACTCTTTTTTTTGTACAAAATACTTGTTTTTTGTTTTTTGTTAGATCATTTATTTATGAACAAATTTGATGATCATATATTTAAAAAAAAACATATTAATAACAACAAATTTATTTAGGTTCGTTTGTTTGTTTTGGTGGCAGTTCCCAATTTCGCCACTAGATGGCGACGTTTTATACAAATGGATAAAACTAAGAATGTTTTAAACTATGTTTTAAACATAGTTTTAAACATAGTTTAAAACATTATGTTTTATACATTAACAACCCTGCTAATAGGTGTGTTCGTTCACTATTCACACCGAGCATATGCACGGAGCGTATACAAGGAAGCGTTATAGTCGTGCGGCCATTTGAAGAAACTTTATTGATAAAATTTACCAACGCATTGGATTCGGAAAGAAAAATAACAACACTATAACTAATTAGCAATTAATAATTATGAAAGACAGCAAAAGAACTGAAAAAAACAAATAACAATAAATAAATAGTAAATTTTATTAAAAAAGTTTCTTCAAATGACCGCACGACTCTAGCGCTTCCTTGCATACGCTCCGTGCATACGCTCGGTGTAAATAGTGAACGAACACACCTATTCTTGACTCGGTTATCCGCAAGTTATCCCGAGCGACTGGGTTAACTTTTTTGTCGCAAAACATGAAAATTTTAGCTTAATTTGTATCCTTCTCAATGGTTTACATCAAACGACTTAATCATTTTCAGGCGTTTTCATGTTATCCCGTGTAGGTGGGATAATCGCGTCAAGAATAGCTACCCAGGCGTTTTCATGTTATCCCGTGTAGGTGGGATAATCGAGTCAAGAATAGCTACCCTGTCAATTGATGTTTACATGTTATATTAATAAACAAAAAACAATTAAATTTTACACAATCATTGAACAATTATAATAATTGAAAAAAAATATTTTTGCATAACAACTATAACATAATGACATCCAAGAACATTAAAAATACATCTGTGAGTATAGCAAATAAGTAATTTAATTATATTTTTATTTATAGAGTATAAACAGTTATTGAATAAATATAATATCTGACAAAAAACAAAAAACAAGTATTTTGTACAAAAAAAAGCGTCAAGTATTCGAAATTGTAGTCAATTTGTAATGTAACTTGTTTTGTCATTAATTAATTTTTTGATATAAAAAAATATGATACAATAAAAACCAACGAAGAAATTTTATTTTCGATACATGTAGTTAAATCTAAATTGTTGAAAAAAAAAAAATAAAATAAAAAAAAAAATTATACTTGACCCCGCGTAGTTTTTTCCTAAATTAAAAATTAAATTTTAAGCCAACATTATTCAATCTCATGTATAGCGAGATCAAGTACCGTGCCTCTTGATTTAAACTGACATAAAAAAAATAATAACAATTGTTAATAGTAAAATTCATTTATTTTAAATAATTCAAGGTTAAAAAACGTCATGGGAAGGTCTGAGTCAGTAATTTGGAGATATTTTGTTCAAGTAACTTGTACAGAAAATAATAGTACCAGTAAATACAAGAAATGACGTTGCAAGTTTTGTAGCCAAGAATATGCACAACGAATGCATGATCACTTGGTTTTTAAATGTAATAAATGTCCAGAAAGTGTCAAACTATTTTTAAGTAGTGAACCAACTGGTCAAATTGACACATCTGATACAAATACAAGTGCCAATGTGATAGATGATTTGACACCAAAGACATCAACACAAATGTATGTTTTTAAAGGTGTAAACAAAGAAAAAAAAATTACGGAAGCCGGGTGGGGACATGCGCGTTTTATTGCCTACTTGCTTTCTCGCCGCGTTTCTTACTTGCTACGGACGCCGGGTAGGGACATTTGGTGTGTTCGTTCACTATTTACACCGAGCGTATGCACGGAGCGTATGCAAGGAAGCGCTAGAGTCGTGCGGTCATTTGATGAAACTTTTTTAATAAAATTTACTATTTATTTATGGTTATTTGTTTTTTTCAGTTCTTTTGCTGTCTTTCATAATTATTAATTGCTAATTAGTTATGGTGTTGTTATTTTTCTTTCCGAATCCAATGCGTTAAGGCCCTTGTCGACTAGCATAGTTTTTCAACAAAGTTCTATGCCATAGCACTTTGGTCACTATATATCACCAAAAACTCACTAAAAAATGGCCGCTGAGGACTATGCTGGAAAAATGCTGCGTGCAGCATTTTGAGCATAGTTCTGCTAACTTCACACTCGTTTTTTTAGATGCAGCCAACTTTGAAAAAAAAAAAAAAGGGGCATTTATAGCTTCTTTGTTGTTTTTTGTTTACAGTTGTTTACAGTCTACATTAATTGATTGATTGACTGTCAGAATATCGTATTGTCATTTGTCAACAAGAGTAAACAAATAAAAAAGGTTATGCGTTTAATTATTTTTTGTTGTGATTTTACGAATGTTGGTAGAGCTGGAATCATTTCAATAAACGATTATAACGCCACCCTATAGCCGTCATGGCTGAACTATTTCTACCCAAGCGCTATGCCATAGAACTTTTTAGAAAAACTATGCTAGTCGACAAGGGCCTTTAGTAAATTTTATCAATAAAGTTTCTTCAAATGGCCGCACGACTCTAGCGCTTCCTTGCATACGCTCCGTGCATATGCTCGGTGTTAATAGTGAACAAACACACCAATATGTACGGAAGCCGGGTGGTACGGAAGCCGGGTGGGGACATGCGCGCTTTCCTGCCTACCTGCTTGCTCGCCGCGTTTCTTGCTTGCTTTTTCTGTTTGCTGGCTTTCTCTGCTTGCTTTTCTGCTTGCTTGCACGGAACGAACGGAATGAACCGAGCAGAAAAATATATAGTATAATAGATACATATTTTTAATTTAGTCAGCTGGGTAGCTATTCTTGACTCGATTATCCCACCTACACGGGATAACATGAAAACGCCTGAAAATGATTAAGTCGTTTGATGTAAACCATTGAGAAGGATACAAATTAAGCCAAAATTTTCATGTTTTGCGACAAAAAAAATATCCCAGTCGCTCGGGATAACTTGCGGATAATCGAGTCAAGAATAGCTACCCTGTCATATACACACCAAAACTATGAAGGTCTACATAAAAATATTAACTCCATGTGTCACTGGGTCCGTTCGAAAAATCACTCGGAAACCCGAAAGCAGCGCAGTAGACGGAAAAATATAGGAATAAAATAAACTTAAAAGTAACTAAAGGTTACTGTAGACCATGGAGGTCTACAAGGAGGGTAAACTCCTATGTTAGAGTATAGGCTGTTGGTGAGACTCACGGAATGGAGCAAGTATAGTATATAAAGTTGCCGAGGATAGCGCTTGCATCTGGACGGTTCCACGGTCACGTGTTGTTTTTGCTTACATTTTGACATGGATTTGTTGCAATTGTTAATGTACATGATAAAATGATGACAAGTGAAAATATAATTATTTTATAATTAATGCAACAATTCGAAGTATAATTAACAAAAAATTAATTAATTTTATATCAATACGACTATACATTTAAAAGTAAGTTCTTAATTCTTTTATAATATGAGATAAAAATAAATTAATATAAACAAGTACATATCACAATAGCTTTGATGTTAAAAATACATGCTTCATTAAAATTATAATGATATTTATATTTATTTTATTATTATTACAGTTCTTTTTTTTAGTAGGAAACATGGTTCAAAAATGTATGTATGTATTTGTATTGTTCTCAACTGTCAATCATCAAAAGGAAACAAAAATAATAAGAAAACAAAAAGTTAACAAAATAGATGCAGCCAAAAAAATATATATGCTAGCAATAATTATTCAATATAAAGTGCCTTTTTTCAAGTTCATCTCTTTCTTTTGCTATCTTATTTTCAGGAACTCATTTATTGAAAAAGTTAAAAGAACAAGCAGCTAAAAAAATGAACTCAAGAAACAGACAATTTATTTAGGAATTATTGTTTTTTTTAAATACCTTTTATTCTTTAGATGATTGTTTATTTAACAATTATTTTCAGGCATTTATTAAATAAGTATTTTTTTTAATACATCTATTTTCTCAACTATTGGTTCTTTATTTTTTAATAAACAAAAGCATGTCATTTTTTAAAATAAACAAATAGCTAAAGAAAGAGATGAACTCAAAAAAGACAGCTTATTAAATAATAACATTAATAATTGTTTATTTAAAAATAATATTTACATGCTTTTATTTATTAAAAAAATAAAGAACAAATAACTGAGAAAATGGATATACTCCATGATGTTTATTTAACAATTAATTTCAGGCATTTATTAAATAATTATTGGGATGTATATACATTTTTTAGGTACATCCATTTTCTCAGCTATTTGATTTTTTCCAAATAAATAAAAGCATGTAGATTATTTTATTCAAAGAAAGACAATTCTTTATTTTTTAAATAAATAAATTATTATTTCATAAAAAAATAGCTAAAGAAAAAAATGGACTTCAAGAAAGACCATATTTGCTTCTTATTTTTTTTAAATAAATGAATGCCTTCAAATTATTCTTTAATGAACAAATAGCTACGGAATGAGATGCACTCAAAAAAAGACAATTTATTTTTTATTTTTTGAATAAATGAATTAAATTCATTTTAATAAATAGTCTTTTTTTGAGTACATCTTTTTCTTTAGCTATTTGTTAATTAAAAAATAATTAAAAGGAATTTATATATGTAAAAAATAAAGAATAAATTGTCTTTTTCTTGAGTCCAACATTTTCTTCCGCTCTTTGTTTATTAAAAATAATCTATTTATTTAAAAAAAAATAGATAAATTGTCTTTTCCTATTAAGTCCATTTTTTCTTTAGCAATTTGTTAACTTAAAAATAATTTGAAGGCATTCATTAAAATAAAATAAATAAATAAATTGTCTGTTCCCTGAGTTCATTTTTTTAGCTGCTTGTTCTTTTAACTTTTTCAACAAATAAGTTCCTGAAAATAAGATAGCAAAAGAAAGAGATGAACTTGAAAAAAGGCACTTTATATTGAATAATTATTGCTAGCATATATATTTTTTTGGCTGCATCTATTTTGTTAACTTTTTGTTTTCTTATTATTTTTGTTTCCTTTTGATGATTGACAGTTGAGAACAATACATTTTTGAACCATGTTTCCTACTAAAAAAAAGAACTGTAATAATAATAAAATAAATATAAATATCATTATAATTTTAATGAAGCATGTATTTTTAACATCAAAGCTATTGTGATATGTACTTGTTTATATTAATTTATTTTTATCTCATATTATAAAAGAATCAAGAACTTACTTTTAAATGTATAGTCGTATTGATATAAAATTAATTAATTTTTTGTTAATTATACTTCGAATTGTTGCATTAATTATAAAATAATTATATTTTCACTTGTCATCATTTTATCATGTACATTAACAATTGCAACAAATCCATGTCAAAATGTAAGCAAAAACAACGAGTGACCGTGGAACCGTCCAGATGCAAGCGCTATCCTCGGCAACTTTATATACTATACTTGCTCCATTCCGTCGGCGACAGTAAAATCAGCTAGTTTACGCTCCTTGTAGACCTTCATGCTGTAGACTATTGATTGTAATAACGGCCATATTGCAGGCAGTGTTGGGTTGGTATAATACCGCGGTATTATACCGAGGTTTACGACTGGTATGAAAGCGTTATAATACCTCTTGAGTTTCATACTTTCATACCGCGTTAGCAACGCCACCTATAAGAATTTTTATATACCACTTCATATACTGTTTTTAATGTTTTTTTTTTTTCTGTTTACTATTTGGCTAAAGAAAAAAATTATTGGTTATGAGTGATTATGATGACAATTTTATTAATAAACTTAATGAATTAATAAAGAAAAATAATTAATAATGAATCGAGGTGGCAGACCAATACACAGCTATTGGAAGGAGGGTGGATTTACACCTCATTATGATGAAGTAGGAAAAATATTAGCAGTTTGTTTATCATGTAACCAAAAAATCACAAATACAGCCGTCACAAGATTACAAAAATACAGGTAATCTCATTATTTTTATTTGTTATATGGCAGTTTTATGTAAATAGATCATAAATATTAATTGATATAATTATATTATTCAAGATGAACGTGTAAACCACAAAACCAAGCAAATCCTGATGATGCTGGCATCTTAGAAAATGTAAACTCTGATCACCTGTCAGACAGTTTATCTTGTGATATCATCGCATCAAGTTTTGTGAAATGCCAAACCAACGTCTTAATGCTAGATCTATATCTTTTGTTTGTTTTGCATTCAACTTATTCATTACTCTCAGCTCTGTCTTTGTTGTTGTAGTTGGAGTAAATTTGCGTCGACGAGAAGTAACCAAGTTGGAATTCCCCTACAATTATTGATAAATAAACACATTTTAGAAAGTGAATGTTAAGGTAAATCGAGTTGAGCTAAATATTGGAGTAAAATATTTCTAGTCTAAAAATTAATATATAAAAAACAGTAATAAACTATTCTGATATTTACTTTAGTTTTTGTTGCTTTTCCAAAAGCCATGTTGATTGTATATCCAAAAACACTACAACTAGTCAATATTTTTTTATTTTCAATTTGTTATTCACTCAATTTGTTATTATTAGAATAAATTTTGTATTTGTTGTTATATAAAAATATTGATTATTTTAATTGTTTACTCTGTCATATATTTATTCCTATTAAAAAAAATTTGACAGCTGAGAGGTTTATGCTGGTATAGTAGAAAGTTTTGATGCCATAGGGGGCGTTTCTGAGTTTCATACTTTCATACCGGTATTATACCGTTTTGGCGGTATAATACCGGTATGAAAGTATTAAACTTAAACATCGACCATTTACCCAACACTGATTGCAGGCCACTCACTTTTTGTTACTTATGAAAAGTATTTTTATAATTATTATTTATAATTAAACAATAAAATTTTTTTTTGATTTATAGTTTGTACCTATACAAATTCATGACAAAAAAAAATCATGCTTACCACAACAAAATATCAAAAATTTTCTATGATCTCAATCTTGAACTTCCGGGTTTCCGAGTGACTTTTCGAACGGTAGAGGTAGCTATTCTTGACTCGATTATCCCACCTACACGGGATAACATGAAAACGCCTGAAAATGATTAAGTCGTTTGATGTAAACCATTGAGAAGGATACAAATTAAGCCAAAATTTTCATGTTTTGCGACAAAAAAGTTATCCCAGTCGCTCGGGATAACTTGCGGATAATCGAGTCAAGAATAGCTACCCAGATTTTCCATGTATCGTTATATTCTCGCGCATGCGCTGATTGATCATCGTGATCTTCTTCTGACGGTTTCACTCTAGTATTACACATATGATATCAACAAGCCATTTCGTATTATAGTTAAATACCCATATCATACCGAAAAAAAAACAAATACCGGTACTTTTACATTTCTAGGCTTTTGCTATCAATATATAAAAATTCAATAATTAATTATAAATAATGTGTTTTCAAGCAAATAATAACTACACGGAAAATTACACAAAAATCGTTAGAAAAATTTTGATTAAATTTATCAAAGTGTACCGTGCATAATTACCAATTAGCTGGGTCATTGGTAATTTTTGTTTACTGGGGACGACTGACGAGTGTTTAACTGTTTATGTATCACGCTGCTGTGGAAATCGCTTGTGATTCTCTCACAGAAGCTCACAAAAGTATAAAGATATAATTAAAACTAATTAAACAGATGGGAATAAATATAATTTAGTTTTTGTTTTATTTTTTTATTCCAAGAAGTAAATATTAAAAAAAAATTATTTATGTGATTGTCTATGCGGTATTGTTTAAACCAATGTAAATTATCGTGTACGAAAAACAAGCGGGACGTAAGAGACAGGAGGAGAAAGAGAAAGACAGCAAGAGGCTCCATCGTGCGGTTAAAAGGCTCGAGGTCGTTGCTTGGGAAGGGAACATTTTGCTAGATAATCCAAAAGATATCCCAATAGTTAAATCAATGATTACAACAATAAATATTTACTAATATTAAAATAATAATAAAATGATCTGTCACTTGAATTAATAAGGCATTCTTATTTACTGTTGTTATAAGTTATTTGGGTTATTATATTTTATGTTTAATTTAAAATATATGGTAGTGTCTGCGTGATTAAATGTTTGTCGGTGGTTTCATTAAACAAAGTATCAACTAAAATTAATTTTAACTAATTATTCTATTTAAAAAATTATTTCATTTTTTTTTTTTTAAATAAATCAATGAAATATGTGAAGATACGGTAAAAAATTGAACTTTTGCTGACTTGATAGAAAATAATGGTTGGCGGAAATAAAACAACTCGACGAAAAGCCAAATTTTATTCCAGTTAAATTTGCGTGATTTTGTCAATTTCTATTTTCATTTTTTTTTTTTTTTTTATTTTCTTTTAAATTTACTTGACAATCATTTGTCTTCAAGGTTAACGGACTAATCTACTTTTTGTAATTTTAAAAACGAACCAGGTGTTTCAAGTGATTAGAAGCGGGGTGGTGTACGATGAGTCAAAATATTATTGAAAATCAACACAGAGATGACATTTCTTCGTTTGAACCGCGTAAAATTAAAAGAGAAAAAAATGATAATTTCGATATTAATTCAGCAAATAACGATCAAGATCATCATCAACAAATTTGTCTCGGTACTAGTGGATCAAAACAAACAAATGGGTTTCATATTGGGGATATTCTACAGGATGTCATTGCAGTCAAATCTGTACCAAATAGCCAAGGTTCTGCGGCGAAACATGATAAAATTCGTCTTATGATTGAGGATAGTTTGAATGATGATTCTAAACACAAAGTACAGGATGTTTTTCTTCGTGTTGAGCAGCTTGAAGTTGAAGAAAAATTGCTATTATATTTAAAATTACCAGCATCACTTACAAATCTTGGTGGTGTTACTGACCCGCTTCGACAACCTTTAAATCCACTTGGTAATCGCTATGAAATCCATCAAACTATTATGTGGATCAGAACACATCTTGTTGAAGACCCGGATGTCTCATTGCCTAAGCAAGAAGTATATGAGGAATACAAGTAAATTATAATTTTTTTTTTTCATTTTTGTTTATTGTGTTACGTTTGGCATTTCCGATAATATAAACAGCAATATTATTAATTTTTATTTTGTTTACAGTTATTTTTGTACACAAAATTCGATGAAACCATTATCAACAGCTGATTTTGGAAAAGTTATGAAACAAGTTTATCCAAAAGTACGGCCAAGACGTCTTGGAACACGTGGAAATTCGCGTTACTGTTACGCTGGTATGCGAAAACGTCTTAACCTTAGCACACCAACTCTTCCTGAAATCACTGGAATTACAGAGGTAACTTATTCTTTTTATTTTTTTATTTATTTATTTATTTTTTTTAGTGTTGCAATATAGTTAATTCGAAAAATAAATAATTGCTAATGATGAGTATACAAATATATATGTATATACTTTATTTCAGGAGAACGAATTTGACGAGCCAATAACTGAAAAAATGCTTGGCGCAGCATCAATTTTGATTAGAGAATGGGCTGAGAGTATTTTAGGTTTAAAATTTTTATCTCTTAGTGCTCTAGCTCGATACTTAGTTGAGAATCTTTATGTTGACACACTGTCTCTGTCTGCAATATGTATCTTGAGTTCAACAACCAGTGATGTCAAGCCAACAACGCCAAAAAGTATGTTAATAAAATAATTTTCTATCATGAAAAAAAAAAAAAAAAAAAAAAAATTTAAATTGAACTTTTATATTTTTAATAATTAGTACCAGAAACACCTCCAAGTTTATCAACAACTCCAGTTGGTGGGAAATCTGGTAAGCTTAGAGACGCTCAATTACAATTACAAAAAAAATTACAGCAACGAGAACATATGCAAAAGACTCAAATGCAAAATCAACAGGATAAAGATTTTATAAATAACAGTGGAAATCAAGAAAAGTTATCAGGCGCCATTAAAACTAAAAAAACAACTAAAAATAATCAAGTTTTAAGCCAATCACCACAGACAATCATCATTCAAAATACGCCAATTAAATCACAATCATTATCAACAACACCAACAATCCGATCAAGAAAATTACATAGATCAATGAGTCAACTTTCACCTCAATTAAACTGTGATACAACGCCTTCTAACAATAGCTCATTATTAATCAAAAGTTATGATGATGATAATAATACAAAAAAAAAAGATTGTAAAATAATGCTTAAAAATTCACGTAAACGTGTTAGTATTGATTCAACAATAAATTCAAGTGAAACAAGTCCAGAAAAACAAGCTAAATTGAATGATTCAAATAAAAATGTTAACGTATTAGAATTAAAAAAAAAATTATCGATGGTACCATCGAGTACACTCAAGTCTAAACAAGATTTGGAAAAATTAAAAAAAACGGATAAATTGAATGGAATAAAAAATAATCAACAATTAGTCATTGAAAATGATTCTAGTGTTTTGAAAAAAAATAAAGTCAAGATATTACGTGAAAATTCAAATATTATAGAAAAAAATGATAAATTATGTACAATTGATAAAGATGATTTTGATGATTATTTAAATAATGGTAATAATTCACAAGAACCAGAAGAAGAGTTATTACAATATTTTCAACAATCAAATGCAAATTCAGATGCTGAACAAACAACTACAGCTATTGTAACTGAAGATAATCAAGCATCAAGACTCGATAAAGTATCACAGTTACGTATTATTCTTCAAGAGAATCTTGAAGGTACATTAGTAAGTTCAACAACTGTTGAACCATCATCTTTAGCATTATCAAATATAACAACAACAGCAACAAAAACAACAACAACAACAACAACAACAACAACAACAAAAACACTACAAAAAATATTACCAAGTCAAGTGATACCAAAAAATGGTGTAATTTTACCAACAATTATAAATAATCATAATAATGCAATCATAAATTCAACAAATCCATCAAGACGTCGTGTTAGTTTTGAAACAAGTGTTATTGATCGAAGCCAAGAATTAAACTGTGCTGCTACAACACTTAATACAATACCACAAAGTCCAAATACACGTAGAAGGATATTTAATTTTACACCAATATCACCAGGTCCACATTCACCAATTAATGGTAGAGCTGCGTCGAAACCTGGATCAGCAAATGCAAGTCCATTTGTATCGCCCCGTAATACCCCAGTGCCAAGGTCAAAAAGTAATATGGCTGGTGTTTGTAGATCAAGAACACAAAAACAATTATTGTCAAGATCAACATCATGTTCAGCACCATATACTGGTATTGGTCGTCGTATAGATAATTTTGTTGTGCCCACAAGCTCAACAGCACAGTTATCAATTACAAATTGTATAAATAAAAACAGCAATAGTAATAGTAGTAATACAGTTAATGTTCAAACTGATGTTACAAATACAACTGGATCAGTAAGACTTATAAATGAGCACGATAAAAAAATATTAACATGTACATCATTTTTATCAACTGATATTGGAAATAGTGAAAAACAGTTGGTTATTAATTATCCAAGTCAAGAAAATCTTCAGGAAATTAAAAATAATTATCGTCGTAGTCAACCAGCTGATCAAGAAATCAGTGAATTATTCAATAGCGTTAAGACATTTGATAACGAACAATATTGTCGTTCACAATCTGTACCACTTCATAGAATGCTTAATCTAAACTTTATGTCACCAATGTCAACACAATCATGTTTAACATCATTTCCGAGTACATACTTCGATTTGTCAAGTAGTAGTTCAATTGCTCCAACACCAGTGCCAAGTGAATATAATGATTTTGGTTCAACTTATTTGCTTGATGAAGTTGATGTTAATTTTATCGGCGATGATCAACAGTTTTTAATGGAAACTAAAGAAATATCATCGGAAAATATCAATAAAATTCTGAACTTTTTGGATGAAGATGATGGTAAAAATACGAATGAAAGTTTAATTGATGATGCAGGATTAGTAATGTTGGATACGTTACCAAATTCATCAGATTTAATATTACCTGATAATATACTTGATTCAAACACTATTTTGAATACATCAGTTAGTGATACAGTTAATAAACTTATACAATCTAGATCATATCCAAATACACCTTTGCCTCCAGTGATATCATCATTTCCACCAGCTTTTACGGAAGACAGTAATAGCTCTCGTTCATATTCATCAACTCCTCTTCATACAATGCAGTCACAAGGTGTTTATCGTGAAAGCAATGAGCCAATGTTATCCAGTCCAACGCTTAATTCACTCAATTTAAGATCAGATACTGGTAATGCTGGATCAGTTGAAAGTGTATGTAGAAATGTTTCAGATTTATTGGAATCAAATTTTTTGGCTGATAATGATGCTGATGATTTAAATACTCTGAGTAATTTTGATGGATTACCAGATGTTGATTCACTTGCACCGCTTTTTAATGAAGTATCTGATGCCAATCGCTAATAAAACATTCATATTAAACATGGTCAGTTATAATAGTGAGAAAAAATGTAATTTAAAATGAAAAATAAGAAAAAAAAATACAATTAGGCTGTGGAAGAAAAACAAAACTGCAAAAAAAAACAATAACAACAAGCAAATATATTTGCAAGGAATGTGATAGTTCCTTGTTAACGGCTGTGCAAAAACAGCCCTTTTTTGTACGACACACTTCCTGATATTTCTCGTTAGTTTATATATTATTATTATTAATAATAGTTATTATCATTACTTATTTATTTTTTATCATTTTTACTCAACTAAAAATAATTGGAAATTTGATAAATGCAATTTTCTGAAAAACAATATGATGATACATAGTTTGTTTTGTCATTTTTGTCATTGACGAATCTTTTTCGATATTAATAAATTCTTATGATAAAAATTTATGATAAATAAGAAAAAGAAGAAAAAAAAAATTAAACCGACCAGAAACCCGTAAATTTTAATCTGGTTTATTTTGTACAAATTATTTTATATCTCATTAAAACGAAGTGTCTACTGGCAGCTCGTTGAATGCATTATTATTATATGTATTATTTAGCCCCTATTTATACTGGTGATAAGCAAGGGAGCATAACGTTTTTTAAAATATAATTTTTATGTATCAATTCAAACTTGTCTTGTTTGATAATAGCATTTACTTTTCTACGTGCAATTTGACAACTTTATATATAAAAAATGTAATCTAAATAACTTTATGACGAAATACAAGTTGATTTGAACGATTTTTTCACAGAAAAAAAAAAAACAAACTAAATGTTATTTCATCATAACTAGTTGAAAACTATAAATGAAAAAAAATTCCCAGTTGATTTATTGCAATTTGAATATTCATTAATTTTTTTTCTTAATAAAGAAAAGAAAATAATAGCTAAAAATAATATCTAAATTATTTAACAATGAGCGTAAACATTCGAACAAGTACCAAAAAAGTATTAAGTCAAACTTATGAAAATGAAATTTAGTAAGATTACAATGTCGATTAAAACAAATTGAAATTTTATATATCTTTTTCCATCGGAATCTTCTAAATTATATCGTTGTTTTATCAATAATCATGCACGAAGTGAAAAAAAAAAAATTTGTAAAATAAAAAACAAACAATAAGTACACTAAAATAATTTATACGCACAACCGTACTAGCAATGTTTCATTCAATATAACTATGTTATCGGGATCAATATAATAGTATTATTAATAAAAACAATTAAAAAAAAAAAGTTAATGGGCTTAACATTATAGAAGAAAAATAAAATATGTATTCCGTAGATAAAAGTGTAATTAACTCAACGATCGTTTTGTTATTTTTCGATTTATTTATTTAACCGAATCAAATGATATATTGATATATGAATGAAACACCGGACTCAACTTTTTTTCTAAAATTCCGAAGGAATTTACCAAAATTTGATACGCAGAAATAATGACATATACCTATTATTATATTCATTTTTATTAATATTTTTGCAAGCGATCAATGGTTAGCCCGTTTTTTTATAAAATAATACCGAACCTAGATCCAAAACAGTTGCTTAAAAATAGCTATAATGAAACTGAAATAACAATTTAAAAAAAAAGTCAATAAAAAAATGACTCGTTTGCATGAAAATTTTATACTATGTGAAAATTGTCTGAATGTTTTTATTTGTTACCGAATCCTAATGAAATTGTCAAGAAGACTAAAGACTAGGTCTGCAGTCTTCTGGGAAATTATATAATTGTTGACTTCTATATATATTACTGCGAAAAAAAAAAGAAGTTTTACTTCAAAAAAAAAACATATTTTTATTATTTATGATGATTATTTCACATTTTTTGATAATATTTCGATATTTACAAAAAATTGAAATTCTATGTAAGTAGTTTTTTTTTTGTTTTTATATTAAACCGAATTAAATTTGACTGGCAATCTTATCAGAATACATATATTATGACAAACTAGCATTAAAATATTTTGGAATATATATTGTATTACCGTGTAGTACTTGGTTTGAAGAAAAAAATAAAAATCTAAAATTAAATGTAGGGAAAAAAAATTGATTTAGATAGGAATTACACATATATACTTATACCTATATGAAATAAATACGCATATATATATATACATATAATTTTGTATAATTTATAATTACAATAATGATCAATGAATTAATATATTAACACTCTATGGCCTACCCAAGATCTTAAGACAAACTATACTATTTCAAATTTTAATTTATTCATTTTTTCAAAAAAAAAATATTTCATTAACACTTGCATTTCTATTTACTGTACAAAACATTTAATTTTTTCATTTTTATTTATGTTTTCACAAACATTGTCCTCACAGTTGTTATAATTTTTCTTAGAAAAAAAAAAAAAAAAAGCAATTTGCAACGAAATATTTACTACGAATTTATCAAGTTTAATATTTTGTATAATCATATACCATATATTGAAAAAGAATGATGATTAAGATCGCAAATAAATCATTATTATTTGCACGCAAACTTTTTCATATAAATTTATTTTATTTATGTTGTTTATTAATTTTTGTTTGAGATATATCTGATGTATTTTCAAATATTAATGAATCATCAAAAACAAATTTACAAAAAAAAAAGAAAATTTTTTATTTCAGTCTTGGATATTCATTAGATAACAATCGTTGGAACATCAACAATCGTTCTTGATTTGTCACCAATTGTCTCGACTTGTGATTTTTTACCAGTTAAAATTGCTTTAACATCTTCAACATCAAGTGTTTCATATTTGATAAGTGCTTCAGCCAATAACTTGTGTTCTTTTGCGTGAGTTTTTAGAATATTTTTTGCACGCTCATAAGATTCCTGACAAAAAAAATAAATAAACAAATAATAATATATATTAAAATTCGCAATGAAAAAAATAAGATATCTATCGTTCAACATTGAATCAAAACAAGTTTAATAACTTATGAGTGCACATGCTTGTTTTCATAATTATTATTATTTAAAGTGACAGTTAAAACATCAATACTTGGTAAGATTGAGTTTCTAATTTCAAAGTATAATACGCTCAACCAATGTAATAGTTTAGTTTAGTTTAGAAGAAGGGGCTACGGCACTAAATGAATTTAACTAGGAGTGGGAGAAGCATTTTTCCGTGTTGTAGAAACTAACTTTGGTAAATCTGACTTTAGTTAACCATTTTAAAAACATTTGCACTACATTGCTGAACAGAGCAATAGATATCTTAAAATTTTATCTGTTTTACCTGTAATAGACGCTTGACTTCTCCATCAATAAGTTCTGTAGTGTTGGGACTGTAATCTGCTCCACTTTCGTTGTTATTTGTTTCTCTTTCCGCTCTGACACCAACTTTCTCAGACATACCATAATTTTTTACCATTGTCTCGGCAATTTCTGTTGCTCTTTGAAGGTCACTGGATGCTCCAGTAGTAATTTTCTCAGGTCCAAATACTAATTCTTCAGCTGCACGACCACCCATCATTGCATCCATAGTGGCAAGTAACTGACTTTTGGTAACGTGATAAACATCTTTTTTAGGTACATAACTCGTGTGACCTAGACTTCCAGCTCGTGGTATAACTGTAACTTTGGTTAGAGCATGGCCGTCTTTACTGTAATAACCAACAAGTGCATGACCCGCCTCATGATAAGCTGTTATTTTTGTTTCTTCTTTATCTGGCATTCGTCCTTTTAATTCTGGTCCAAGGAGAACTTTTTCGCGTGCTTTTTCTAAGTGCTCCATCGTCACATGATCCGCACCTTCAATTGCTGCGCGTAAAGCAGCTTGATTAACCATTGTTTCAATATCAGCACCAGTGAAACCCATTGTTGATCGTGCAAGTGATTCAATATCAAGTGTTTTTGTTAATACTTTAGCTAAATATAATTCAAGAATTTCTTTTCTACCATTTAAATCAGGTTTGTGAACATACACTTCAATGTCAAAACGTCCCGGACGTCGAAGAGCTGCATCTAAATCATCACGTCGATTTGTTGCTCCCAATACAATAACACCCTCATGATGTTGAAAACCATCCATTTCAGTAAGCAACTGATTTATTGTTTGATTTGCATATGGATGAATAACAGATGTTGTTCTTTTGCCACCCACAGAATCAATTTCATCAATAAATACAACACAGGGTGCTCGTTCTTTGGCTGCTTTAAATAAATCACGCACACGTCGTGCTCCCTGTCCCACTAATATTTCATCAAATTCTGGACCAGCTGCATGAAAAAACGGCACTTTAGCTTCACCAGCAACAGCGCGTGCTAGCAACGTTTTTCCAGTTCCTGGAGGACCTACTAAGAGAACTCCTTTTGGAAGACGGCCACCCAAAGCTGAAAACTTATCTGGATTTTTCAAAAATTCAACAACATCAGCTAACTCTTGTTTTGCTTCATTAACACCTTTAACATCATTAAACGTTACGTTAATTTCTTCAGGGTCAACTGCTGCATGACTTCCAAGTGGTATTCTGAACATACTACCACCATTGGTACTTGCTAAAAAAAAAAAACAATCATTATTAATTTTGAAAAAAAATGCTGTTAATAAAAGGTTACATTATAATGATTACATTACCTAAAATTGATAATAAAATAACAAATGCTACAACAGTCATTGTGAATTGCTGGATAATTCGCAGCCATTTAAATCCACGTCCAGGGGCTTTACGATCATTCCCTGCCAGATAGCCTTCGGCAAATGCAACTTTTACAAGTTTTTTATCATTAATTGATAAATCAGTATTATTTAAAATACTCCGTAAATTTTCCAAATCAGTTCGTTCAATTGTTGCTTTTGGCTTTTCGTCCTAAAAAAAATCAATTAAAATTTTGCTTTAAATTAAGATTCATTGTTTTTTTTTTTTTCAATAAATAAAAAAAAATACTGTTCAATAAATTACAGCAAATTTTGAAAGACCAATCCAAGAACGAAATCTTCCAGTCATTGATGGATTTCTTGCAATTTCAGCTGTGACGTTTCTTTGTGTTTTGAAACCTCGAGCGATTATATCTTTAGAAAGTAATGTTGACATGTAAAAATTACTTTTTGATAACCCAAAATATTTCTTTGAACCATTGAGAGAGCTTAATAATCCACGTTTGTTATCATCAAATGTTGAACCAGAAATATAGGATATCTTCCAGCTGTCATAATCATCCATTGATCCAGATACATGATTTATTTGTTTCATTGATGACATTACATTGATGTTATTATCATTTAAACGATGTGTTACTAAAACGGTATGGACATTTAAATTTTCAAATGAATCTGTACAATTTTTAACGAAACTTTCTGGACAAACATGATTAATAGAAGTTTTTATTGTTGTTGCTTTATGTTGCTTTTTGACTCTTGTTGTGTACGTTGATGTTCTTGGCGTAAAAGCTGATGTTAATTGAGTCAAGTGATACAGCACCTAGTACATATATATAATTAATTGTTAACTTTCAAAAACAAGGATTGAAGTTGAAATTTATAGCAGTTTTAAAAGGAAAATCCAAGTTATAACTATAATGATAGATTTTTGTTATTTTGCATCACCTACCTGATTATGAGACTGTAGGGTAATCATTTAAATATAAATTTTATTATTTATTCAGAATTAACGAAAAATTTCGTATCCACTGATATCTGTTATTAATCACTTTTGACACGTTTTGTATTTATTTATTGCACTTATTTTAAAATTTCTAATATTCAACGACCTTCAAGCAGCCACCCTTATAGCTCTCAATCTTCTAGGGTGAAACGGTCAGAAAAAATTCACGATGATCAATCAGCGCATGCGCGAGAATATAACGATACATGGGGTCCGTTCGAAAAGTCACTCGGAAACCCGGAAGTTCAAGATTGTGATCATAGAAAATTTTTGATATTTTGTTGTGGTAAGCATGATTTTTTTTTGTCATGAATTTGTATAGGTACAAACTACAAATCAAAAAAATATTCTATTGTTTAATTATTAATAATAATTATAAAAATACTTTTCATAAGTAACAAAAGTGAGTGGCCTGCAATATGGCCGTTATTACAATCAATAGTCTACAGTAACCTTTAGTTACTTTTAAGTTTATTTTATTCCTATATTTTTTCGTCTACTGCGCTGCTTCCGGGTTTCCGAGTGACTTTTCGAACGGACCCCTTATTTTCCATGAGTACGTTCGAAAAGTCACTCGGAAACCCGGAAGCAGCGCAGTAGACGAAAAAATATAGGAATAAAATAAACTTAAAAGTAACTAAAGGTTACTGTAAACCAGGGTTGTTAAAATGGAGGGTTTTTGAGTTGTTTACAATTATCCATGGATAAAACGTTTAAAACGTTTAAAACAGGATAAAACGGATAAAACGGATAAAACCCACCTGATCTCTCGTAGGCTCAAACTTTCCCTCTTACCGACTATACTTACACTCTTAACCTGTCAAACAATTGTTGTTTATTTAATAAACATTAATAA
>WSYQ01000609.1:0-32632 GCA_011426435.1 Lysiphlebus fabarum
ATATACAGAATATATTTATGACAAAGTAATAAAATCTAGTGAACATATTTTTTAGTTTTTTTTTTTTTTTCTTGACTAAATATTTCCGATAAAAATGTGATTTACATGAAATTATTTCCGGCGCTTTTTCTTATCTCATCTAGTTTATTTTTTATTAAAATATTAGTATATTATTAGATATTCTCGGAAATTGATGTACTACTTGAAATATTTAAAAATTGAATATAATATTTTTTTTATACTCAGTTTTAAAATGAACGTCATTACATACTAGTTAAGTGAGTTTAATGTTGGATAATAATCTAAATATTATTACACTTTATTACACATTATTATACTTGATTAAAAATAGTGTGTAAATGTAGCAAATTACGCACTATTATTGGCGTGCAAAAAACATTCTTTTTGAAACTTTGTGTCAAAAAATATAGTGTTTAATCTGTACTTGAAAAAAGTGATCTTTCACGAATTTAAAGGTTTCATACTCGTCACCAGTTTATTTTTTCAACTTGTCTGTAATTTTTTCTAAAAGTCTGGTGACTTGTATTGACAATATATTATGTTTTTTATATATTAATTAATAATTAAAAATACAATTTAGATTTTAATATATAAATAAAAAAAAAAAATTTACTTATACATCAAATATAAATTTTTTTGTAGATCTAATCGATTATGACATTATTTTATTGACAAAAGTGTATATGATTTTATTTTTATTTATAAAAAAAATAACAAAAATTGATAAACGTACTTTCTACGTGAATAAATATGTCCATAACATTTTCCATTAAATATATTTGTGTATAATAATGAAAATTCAACTTGACAATGCTTTTTAGAAGTTACAAAGTGCTTGAAGTGCAGAATTTAATTCAATTATATGATCCAAGTGTAAAGTAACATTTATAATGTGTGGAGTTTTATTTAAAAAAAAAAAACTATTTTCTTAAATAAATAATAATATTTTTTCAAATTAATTTATACATTTTTACGTTTTTTAATTTCACTCTGTAAAATAAGCACTCAAGCAATTTGCAAATTATATTTTTATTAAAGGAAATTGATGCAGTTAGAAAAATATTTTATCCTTAGCAATAATCATTTAATAAATTATCTTTTTTTGACTCAATCTCTTTCATTAGCTATTTATTTATTTAAAAATAATTTAAATGCTTTCATTAATAATTTAATAATAATATTTGACGTGTTTGTGTAAATTAATATGCTCTATTTTTTTTCATTTTTATATTTTCTATAAAATACTTATTGAAAATAAGAAAATTTAATTTAGTCTTTATTATGTAATTTGTCATTGAAAGAATTTTTTTATAATAATTTTTAAATATTAATATTGATTTTACTTGTAAATATAGTTTTATTAATTTTATACAATATATTTCTTTGAGTAGTGAAATTATTTATTTAATTTTCCTATATAAACGAAACTTTATAAATATTGATTTTTATTCAAATTATATATTTAGACACGCAAGTTTTACATGTACAAAAAACCTATATTTTTGATTAATAACTTATATATTTATCTGCAGTTTCAATTGAAAGCAAAAACAAATATTTATTTAAAATTCAATTTGTTTTTATAAAAGTCTCTCGAAATTGATTGCAGCTAATAATGTGTACATAATTCTGTTTGAGGTTTTTCATTATTTAATCAAATTTTGTTTATATTTTTTTTATTTTTTTTTTTTTTGTATCTCAAAGTATCTTTTTATGTTTTTTATCTAAATTTTAAATTTTTTATTTACATAAAGTTTTAAATTTTATTATGATTTTGTTTTTAAATTTTAATGTAATTTTCTTACATCGTTTATTTTTAGCTTTAAGAGTCAAAATTGACAAGTGATTTATTTATTTTTTTAACTTATATCTATATGAAAATTTTTAGAATTATATGAAACAATATTTAATTAAATTTTATTATAATATTATAATAATCGATAATCATGTATTATTGAGTTTTGAATATGTACATGTTCAAAATAATATTTGATTCATTTTTTTTTATTTTTATAATTTTATACATCAAAATTTGTACTCATCTAAAAATAAAAGAAAAAAAAAAAAAATACTTTTTGATCAAAGTTGATTATACCACTGAAATCTCACTTGAGCATATCTTCTCATGTCGTCAATTATTTTTTATCTTTTTTCTCAACTTTTTTTGATCGTTCTTTTTCAGCACTTTATCGAGCTTATATTTTTTTGATTCGACTAGTCTTAAAAACCGTCCAATCAAGGCATTATTCAAGATTGCTAACTCAGAAAAAAATCATGATAATCAGTGAGACTCACCCAAAGAGTTTTGTTAACAAAAAAAAAAAAAAAGGTATTTTTCATGTAAGTTGATATCATCATTTTCAAATGATTTTTTTAATAACAGATTAGTTTATAAAAAATATATAAAATTAAAAAGGATCAGCAATGAAAAATTTTGTTTTTGATGAAATAAATTATAGAAAAATTATATATTAGTTGTATTATTTTTTGGGTATTTTTTTTTATAATTAAAAATAAACTTATAAGAAAGTATAATTTTCATAAATTAGTTATAAACATGATAAATTATTAATATATTTTTATATTTATGTATTTAACAATTAAACTTATTATAAACTATACTATTAAACAATATTAAATTTGTGTAAATTATTTAAATATATACAATATTGTAAAATTTTATAACTTTTTCCAATCACATCGAGGGGCTATTCACGACCAGATTTAGTGACATTCATATACTAAACTTTGTAGTAATTGTAGTACCTATTTATAGCTACTACAACTGCTACATTTTTACTTCAAGTCAATTACCAAAAATTCATAAATATACTTGATAATAAAACAAAGTAAAAAATAGGTAAATCCAATTAAATTTATAATTTTTTATTGATAATATTAAATCATTATGAAATTTTCAAAAATATACTAAATTTGTTTTGTTATTTTATCGAAAAAAAAATAATGCTTAAAAATACTTTTAGAATCAAAACTACATCCTGCTACATTCTGCTACGTTTGACTACACCTCTACTACAATCGACTACAACGCTACTACACTACAGACTGACACAACTACTACACATATATGAATAGCCCCTTGAATCGCACATACTTTAAATATACTATTTTCATGTCTGACTAAAAACAGAGTTATACTACTTGTCTAACTTTAAACTACTCAGTCAGTGAAAAAATAAAATCTAAAATTTAATAACTATTTTTTTTACAACTATTTATAGATCTTTAGTTACTTTTGATGAACTTTAACTAACAAATTGTATTTTTTTAAAATTATAAGATTAACTTTTTAGATATTTTATATTGAAATTTGACATTCACGTATGACTAAGGTATTTTACAAATGTACTAGTCTATAGATAACAATATTATATGTTTTATACTTATCTATGTTTCAGAGAGATTAATAGTAAAATTAGTTCTCAACTGTTCTGTATACATAAACAAAGTAAACAACAATGCAAATTTGAGTAAATCCAATGAATCTTTAATATAATATTCTTCTATAAATTAAGGTAAAGCCAGAGCTTAAACTGACTTGACCATTCAAGCCCATCCTAATACGATCATTTCTATACCACCTCTTCTTCATGCATGCTAATTTCTGTTTAAGTTCAGTAAAACTGGGCACACATTGTGGCTTTCTCTCTTTCTCCATAAGGACCTATTGCCATTAACTATGAAATGCAAATTAAAGCATGCCCTTTTAAATAATATATTTAATCTATTATACACTCACCATTCTCATTTTAACGTTACTCATTTCATCTGCATTTACTTATTATAATTTTGTAAAAATATTTTTCCACTCTTTCTTCATAATTAATAACCTCCATGGATAAAGAGCGAAGAAATTTTATGCATTTTTCTACTTTTTTTTTTTCAACAAATATCGCAAAAATAATGTAAATATTTTCTCTACATGAGAAGTAAAACGAGAGCATGTTTTTTCTACGAGTTAGTGGAAGCAGGGAAATTGTGAAAATATTTAAAAACTATGAAAAGAAAAATAAAATTGGTGGATTATCAAGAACAAGTTAAAGATCGTTTAACTAAACATTATTTGATTCAGAATATATTTCTAATAAATATTGGAGTCTATGACCAATATAAAGCTCGTTGAGGGATTTATACTTATAGTATAATTATCATGTATAAATAAATACATGTAGGATTTTTAAGGATCGGTGATTATTGATTCAATTTAAATCTTGATTAAAATTATATTTGTTGATATAATTTATTGAATTGAATATGATATTATTATAAGATTTGCAATTTACAATTGAACAATAGTTTACAAAATAATTTTAAGTGACAAGAGCTTCATCCAAAAGCCCAAGGTACTGTCACAGTCCTTGGAACCTTAGTGTTTTTGAAAACCAAAAAAAAAAATGTAGAGTATTTTACAAGGAAAAATATATATTTTTTATTCATAAATAACAATTATCGTACATAAAAAAATTATTGTCATTTTAAAAGGGTAATTGTGCACTCAATATTTTTTGCCACAATGTAGAAAAAATTATTTAATTTGTTTGAATTGCGATGTACTTGAGCATCATCTTTCAAGTATATTTAATTTGGTAAAAAATTACGGCAAGACAAGTACACTATACCATGAATATAATTACAAATAAATTTAATTTATGATTATAATAAATTAAATTTTTTATTAATTGAATTTTGATAAAAAAATATAAATGATAGAAGTTAATTAAATTATAATTAAGTTTAGCTTCAGAATTTATGATAGATTATGTTTAATAAATAAGTTTTTTCAACTAAATTTACTTACAAGTTACAGCGGGAGATCTTGGTTTTTTTTTTATAGAACAATCTAAATATATGTACAATATTATTTCTATCAATATTGATCTGAAGCTGATATTACGTCATTGAATGGCAGTGGAACAGTAGAGGAACTAAACACATGTAGACTTCATTGACAGTTACTGTTGCTGTTCTGGTCATCTGGACATCTCTTTGATAGAATCAAACACTCGTCCGAGTGATCAATTGGTACATTAAGTATTTTTATCTGAGATGATGACTCCAGCAATTTTGATGATATTGGTAAAATCGGTGGCCAATAATTTTGATTTTGTGTCTATTATACAAGTCGTGTAAATATTGAATATGCCAATCAGCCCAAAAATGCTATTACATTTTGGTAATGGATTGCCAGGTAGACAATTTATTGATGGGTACGTTGGAGTCGTTTTGTTCAGGCAAATTTCTAATAGGTTCACTGATTAGAATGGACTCAAATGTAAGGACGTTGAGGTCGTTTGGGTCAGAAAACATTAGTGTGTATATAAGGTCTTGAATTTTAAATTTCTTCTTCCTCAGTGGTAGAGGTTGTGAATACTTCATAGATGAAAATTGATTCACCTACAACACGTTTGAGATGATATTTAAATAGCTTGACTGTGGATTCTCTCAGGCTACCTTAATAATAGATGTTGATGCTCATTAAAATATTTAAAATTGAACAGAATGTATAAATTTTTAAATTGATACCTAGAACTGATGAAATTAGTACTATTATCGAAATAAATTTTTAATGGATTACCACGTCTCGAAATAAACCAATGCAACGCTCTTGAAAAACCTTCAGTTGTTAAATCACCATAACTACTTCTAAATGTACTGCTTTTTTTTTAGACATAAACACAAAACCACATACATATATTTAAATTTTCTAGAGTAACCAAAATATTATTTTTGAACGAATAAATTTAAAAAAACTTGATCAATATTTACAAAGCTTCAATGTACAGCTGAGATAATATCTGTGCTTCACAAAGCTCGAGGCAGAATATTGTGATTAGATTAAAATGGAGCTACACACGAGAATTGGCACACAATAATCAACAATGTACAGACTGGAATTTTTAGATATTTTTATACGTTGTTATGATAAAATAGATCACGAGTTGACAGATCAGTAATTTTAGGAAATTTATAAAAAGTGAGCGTTATTGTTGATAGTCATCACTAGAATCTGCGTAAATAGTCAGTATTGTAGCTGTCATATTGAATTGAGACATTGATGGAAACAGAACATTTTTAGAGTGGAAAATTTAGACAGAAGGTGTTTCTATTTTTATTGAGACAGATTTTTTTTCGTGTAAGAAAATATTACATAAACAAGTGGCTTCATAAGTGAGAAAATTAATAAATGATTCTAGACTTGGAAAAGTGTTTCTATCCAAAGTTTTCATCCATTTTACGGTAGTGCATTCATGCAGTTTGGTTTCTAAAATAACAACCAACCATTCAGGAGTAATTTTTATATTTAAAGTTTCAAGCCAAGTGACGTGAAATCTGAATTTATCGATTAAAGCATTTAAACTTTCAGCAGATTCTTTTTCTTGTATTGGTAAATCAAGTAAAGAGGATATATGACGTGAGATTATTATTCTTTTGACTCCAACGGTTTGTTCAAGAACATTCCAAGCTCTTTGGAAGCTTGAATCATCAACAGGATAATTTGCTATTTTTTTTTTTTTTTGCCTCACCAATCAAGAAGACCTTGCCTTATCAAAAAGACGAAACTTGTCAATGTTATTTAATTGAGTGTGTTTCTCAATATACGCTTGAAATGAACTTTTAAATGATAACCAATATTCGTATTCTCCATTAAAAGTTGGAATTATAATTTCTGATTGATCAGGTGGTCCGTTGGTCAATCCAAGATTGTCTCCACTTTACTGGCTAATTCAAAATATTTTTCAAGTATATTGTATCAAATTCAAATTGATGATTATCATAATCTGGTTCTAATAACACCAACTCGTTATGTAATGATTCAAATTCTTCATAAAGCTCAGTGATTCTATTCATGCGTAAACGCATGTTATTTTTTTCAACAGATTCTGTATCAATTTAATTGAAAACGAGCTTCGTCGTGTGGATTTTTAAGGTTGCCCTTCTTTGAATGATGGCCTCTACAGTCATCATGATTTAATATTTGTTAAAACAATACGATAATAAACAGTTGATCAATCAATTTATCCATAATTTGTGATATTTTTTATATTAATTGATCAATTAATCAACATGACGTTGATGTGTCGTGCGTTAAGATGCAAAAGCAACTGCCAAAACACAAAGACCTAAACACAGTCTTTGACATCTTGATGTTTGTGAAAATTGATGCCCAAGGCCTAAGATTTCCTTAAAATTTATTTTATTTCATTAAATTTTATTTTACCTTATTTTGACCAAATGTGCAGGTTACAAGGCCATTGCATTGTGAAAAAATCAAACATAAAGCCGGTGGGCTTCAGTATGTACTGATACGGTGGATTATAAATTAGTAAATGAATACCATTAGAATGTTTAGATTTTCTTAAGACAAAAAATATGTAGTTTCTAAATTTTTATTTTATTTTTTTTTCATTTGTCAACATTGAACTTTCTATAGAATATATTGATCCTTCTATATACAATTTGAATAATCTATATAGTTGAAATTTGAAAAATTGCAATCAATTCTAGAAGACAAAGAGTTTTTTTTTTTATTTTTAAAGTTTGAATTTGATTGCTTATTATAATTTAACCATTAACAGTATTAACTGAAGCTGAAGAAATCTGATATCTCATACAATGTGTTTTCAAAATAGCAAACAATGAAAAATACAAAAAAATTTTTTATTAAAAATTCAACAGATAATACAAAATATACATCATTTTTATGTGTACATTTATTACGATTGGTGATAGAAATTTCTGTTCAATCAAATTTTTTTTTTTTAAAAAAAGAATGAGTTGACTGATGTAAATGTAATTACATATTTTTACATACAAGTTTGACTACTGGATTAACAATATTTGTCATTTACGTATTGATTTTTTCATTTAAACACTAAAGTTTTCAATACATTTTATTTAAAAAAAAAAAAAATAACAGGAAATTAATGTTAGCACAGTTTTTTAAAATCACAAAAAATCATGTTCTATTATATACTAGGCATGTCACTTATTCAGTACTCAATATTTGAAATATTTTTATTATAAAAATATTCTTTTTTTTTACTTATTTATAGAAAATAATGTCAAAGTAAATGAAAATCAAAATCAAACAGTTCAACTAAAAAGATTGAAATATACAAAAATATCGTATTTTTTTTAAATAAATGAAAAAAAAAAAATTTCTTTTGCAATGTATATACATTCAAAGAATATATAAAGAAATAAAAATAAAAATTGGTGAGTTGGTTGTGAAGGGTGTATAAAATGAAAAAATATAAAATCATTTGCACCCTACACCCTAGTGCTTTTGTGCTACGGGTTATATTTTTTTTTCTATATATATACTATCAATATAATAATATCCAACTTTCCATTTTTATAGATTTTATCTTGAAGCTATATTACATATTATTTGATCCTACAGGTGAAGAAACATTTTTATGACTTGTGAAATGAGATAAAAAAAAAAAAACAATCTAATGATAAAAAAAGAGATAAAATTTTTTTTATAAATTTTCACTTGAATGATCTTAATATTTAACTTTTTTCTCTCAAATTTTTCTTGAAATATTATTAACATTTATTAACTATTTTTAAAAACAATATCTCAAAAGTTTTTTAAAATTTTTTTTATTAAATATTTTAAATATAATTTTATAAAATTAATTTATTATTATAATAAATTAAATGTTAATTTTTTTAATTTTTATTATCATTTATTGAACAATGTTTAAGATGAACAAAACCCTCAGGTAATAAGTTGAAATAAATTATTAATGGGTCACGTTTAATCGAGAAAATTTCTGATGAATAACATTTATGGCCTCGAGCCAATTTTATATAAACTAAAACCATTTTCAATCGACCACGTCTTTATGTTCATCAATTAATTGGCCACCCTCACTTGAAAATTTTCTCATTGTTCTACTCGAATTATCGGATATTATTTTTATTATTATGACTTTTTTTTTATGATTCAAAAACACTTGAATAAAATTAAATAAATCAACACTCTATTTTCTCTGTGGTATGTTTTGTTACATTAATTAATTATAATTAAAATATTATATAATCATTTTATATCAAGTACTAACTTTATTGACCATTTGATTTTGATCATTATATGTTTATATTATATTGTTGTCATAAACGAAAAAAAATAAATAAACATAAATAAAGTAGTAATATTTTTTGAAGGAAAATTGAATTTCAAAAAATATCTTATCGTATTTTTTACTCCTTTTTTTCTTTTTTATTTTTCAAGATAAGTTTGGGTTTTCTTTTATTGATAACCTGACTGGTATTAAGTTTTTATCTATATTTCATTTGATGCAGATTATAATAATGATATTAATAAATGAAAAAACGTGATCAGACATCAATTTGACTCGTTTGATATAATGTTTTTTTTTTTCATTAAAATAAATGAGGTTTATGTATTTAAAATATTATATAAATAAAATTATATTTAAAAAAACTACACTAATTGTTTTTTTTTTAATTTTAAAAAAAATAAAAACTTTAAATTTTATTTTAAATTATTTCAAATGTAACTAAAAATTGTTAAAAAAAATATATCGAAATTGTTGTCTCATCTTGTACAGAAATAGACTTGAGTGTTTGATTAATATAACAAATAAAAAATAGTCTGCGTTGGTGGATAAGATTGCAAAAAAAGTGGATAAAAATAAAAATAAAATAAATAAAAAAAAAAAATAAAAGGGCTTGACTTTTTCCACATGAGTGATGTGACAAAGAATTGATCCATGATCAAAGTCTTGACATATATCTCAATATAAATTTCACTATTATATTATATTTAAAAAAAAAAAAAAATATTTTTTTATCACAGTGAAAAAGGTTATTGTCAGAATAATATTATCTTAATGATAAAAATAAAAAAAAATATATTTATAAAAGTATTTGAGTTTTTTGAATGATATTTTTGAAGAATAAATTAGTCGTTGAATTTGTCTGGGGTTAACGTTCAAAAGTTGGTGACCTTCAAAAGAGCAAAAAAAAATAATAATAAAATGTGAATATGTGATGATATTCTTTTTATCTATAAAATTACTGAAAAATTAATTTAGAAAAAAAAATTATAGCTCATCACAATTATCACAAAATCAGAGAAAAATGCTCTGAGAAAACTTTGTAAACAAATTTGGAAGATTTTTTATTTTTTATTTTTTATTTTTTATTTTTTATTTTTTATTTTAATACTATATAAATGTCTTCATAAAAATACGACTATATGTACAGATGTCTATCAACATGTCGAATTAATGATGTTATTTTGGAAAGAATTGTCTTAATTTCATATATTTTTATATATATAGCTGAATATTTTCAAGGTCAAAAAAATTAAAAAAATAATAAGAAATATTTTCACTTATTTAAATGTATAATAATATTTAAATTTTATTTGTTCAATCAATAAATTATATAATTGAAAATTAACATTTAAAATCAAGAACATTATCCAGTATTATACAATAATTATAAATCATATATGTATATATAAATTTGATTAATTTTTTTAATTTTTATTTTGTAAAATCAAGTTATTTAATTTCTATATTAATACGCGCTAAATGTTGATTCTGATATTTTTCTTAAATCATCATCTGAGAGTTTAATAACTGTCGAATCATCATCCATTGAATCTGCAGGAATATCAATTCGACAGTAAGCGATTTTCTATAAATAAAAATATAATGTATGAATAATTATATTAAAAAAACAAATATATATAATTCTCTTCAATAAACGTATAAAAAAATAAATAAATACTTACTGCACATTCATTTGCAGTTTTTTTATTTTTACACCAATATTTTTCATCCTGACAATTTAAAGTTCTTGCACCAGAAAAATTAATTATTTGTAATAATAAAAGAACAAGTATTAATCGAAACATTTTTAAAAATAAAATACCGACTGAAGTGATAACGAGTTATCATTAAACTGGTCTCATCTTCATGCCAATGAGGTAAATAAAATTTTTAACTAATGAACTTTGAGCTAAATTAAATATAAGTAAACATCGAAATAATAAAAAAAAAAAATTAGTTATCGCATATCAATAATAATCTTGAATATGTTTCTATTTTATTAATAGCTAAATGTTTTATTAATTGACACATTTTACATTTATATATTTTTATAAAATAAATCAAATTCAACAAGTGTATTTATATAATACAAATACAAATGACACAACTTGATATAAAATACAATTTATATAATATTTTAAAATTATTTTGAGTGTTGAATTTATAAATACAATTTTTTTTTATTGTCTTTAAAATATTATAAAATATAAATTTTAGTGTATTTAGTTAAATATCACCAAGATAATTTACCCACATGTAAATATAATATGAAAAAAATCCAGATTCACTTTTTTCAATTAATTGTTTATCATCCATTTCGTAAAATGTAACATCATCATCTTCAGTAACTTCAACAGCATTATTTTCAAGTTGCCATTTTGTCAATTTACAGTAGTCAATTTTCTATAAACATATTATTTTAAAATAAATATAACCCACTCATAAATATATTTAAAAAATATAATAATTTACCTGACATTGTCCAGCAGTTTTTTCATTGAGACACCAGTATTTTTGATCTTCACATGTTAAATATCTTGCAAAAGATAAATTAACAATTATTTGTAGAAAAAAAAATATAAATAATAATTTAAACATGTTTTTATGTTTTTAGTTCTTTTAAAATTTAAGTATATATTTAAATAATGACAAAAATAAAAAACAGATTATGTTAAAAAATAAAATTAAAAACAAAAGTTCAACAGTGATAACGAGTTATAACGCTGTGAATTTTTTTACTTGTTTACTGGATATTTTTTTGACAAATTTCTATAAATAGCACAATAAAAATGAATAAATAAATAAAAAATACTAATAAGTCAAGGTTATTTTGTATTTTAATTTTATACTGTGCTTATCTTTTGTCACTTATCGTTATCAGTCGTCCAGAATTTATTATAATGGTATCTGATAAGACTCGTTGTCTTGTCGTTTTTGTCCCTCATTTTCATATATATGTATCTATTTTTTTTTTTCGTTATACTAGAGAATTTTTAAACCTCATTAAAATACGAAACACACCGCTCGATAAACTCTATAAAATTAACAAAAAAAAAAAATATAAAATAAAATAAAATTTAGACCGAAAAAAAAAAAAACAAAATATACATGTTTTTTAAAGAAAAAAAAATATAGATTTTATTTTTACAGGATAAAAAAAATATTTGTCCCTTGTGTATATAGTTAGGGCTAAAATCAACGAAAATAAAAAATGTAAATTTAAATATCAGAGTGAATAAAATATATATATATCAACTTTGTTTTACCAATTTAAATAAAAAAAAAAAAACAATTTTGTCGATGGATATTGACGGAAATAACGTTGAGTGCTTCTTCAAATTTTTTTTTTTTTCATCAATATTTTCGAGTTATTGAATATTGTTTAAAAAAAACAAAAAAAGTTCTTAAAGAAACGATAATTCACGAGTAAATTTTCTGAGGGTGAGAAATAAAAAAAAAAATGTAAAAAACAAAAACTTATTTATATTTTAATATTTATATTTAAACTTAGAAAATTTATCATTAGAATTATTATGATTTTTTATAGAGGTCATTATATTGAAGACTGTATTTTACTTTTTTGTAAATATAGTAGTGTATTATTGTGATGTTGATGGTTGTTTAAATTGGCTGGTAAGTGCTAGATTATATTGTGTATATCAATGCTTGAATACAATATATAACAATATACACACAATAGATTGAAATATCTTGAAAAGCATCTTGTCAGACTATTCAACATTGTTACATTCTCAACACTTTATCAAAAATTCAGTATCACATTTCTGACCACATCAAGTTTCTACTTCTTTCTTTTGTATCATGATAAAGAACAAATAAATTACATTGTCTTGTATAAAAAAAAATAAATAAAAGTTTTTTATAGACAAAAAATCAAAGCTGTTAATTATTATTTTATAACCGTCATTTATCGAACAAGTAATTTTTAAATTTGAAATTGTTTTTGATTTAAATTTTAGAAAAAATATATATTTTTTGAAAATAAAAATTTAGTTATAATTTTTTTGAATTTGAAAATAAAAATATGTGATTTTAATGAGAAAAAAAATATGTTTACAGTTGAAATTGAAATCTTTTAAATATTTGGCAATATAGATGAAAATAATAATAATTATTATGAAATTAAAGCTATATTCATTATAAATATCATTTTATTTTTTTTATCAATCAATAAATGTAATCATTTTTTTACAAAGTATAAAAAATATATTAAAAAACTAAGATAAATAAAGACTTTGATCTTTATTAAAAAGTTCAAGATAAAATATGGTATCAAAGATGTAATTTTATCCTTTTTTTTATCTTATATATATATTTACTTCTTTTGGCATTTTAGTACTATTTATATATTTTTTAATATGTAAGGTTTTTATTTTATGATTATGAGGGAACCTTGTTATTGACATTCAAATTAATGAGACAGAAAAAAATAAAAGTACAACGATGCACTCAAGCTTGATTGATGTTAGTAATATTATTTATTTTTTTTAACTTTTTTTTCAATTTTAATATTCTGTGTGCAGGATTATTTTGTATATAAAGTATCTAACAATAAACAAAAATAAAGTATTTTGTACAAAAAAAAAAAATTATACTTGTCTCCGATATACAAATAAAATTGAATTATGTTGGCTTAAAATTTAATTTTTAATTTGAGAAAAACTACGTGGTGTCAAATATAATTTTTTTTTGTATCACTAAATTTAAAAAAACCATCCACCACCATCTAGATCACTTTGATAGTCATCACCATTCTCAGAACTTTGATAATGATCCTCGTTGTTATCAAGTTCGTCTTCATCCGACTCATCTCGACTATTTCCTTCAATGTTAATTAGCTTAACAACATCACCAATATGACGAAATCTTGGTCTCATGAGTATACCCTTTTTGATTTCGTTGCTCACAATTTCAAAAGTGTATTGGCACATAACTGCAGGTGGTGTGAACCGGCAAGCAGTTTTAAACAATGGTAAGATATGGTCATTTATGAGAAAAACATCGTAGGAGGGATAAAAACGTATTTATCTTGAAACAAAGTTGTACTTGAACCATGGTGGACAAATAGCGGACAAATTTACAAACGGACTGTCAAAAAACAATAGCGTATCAAGTGATCTATCATTGATTCTTCTCGGAGAAAAATTCTCGAGCATTCGTGAGATAA
The DNA here is from genome assembly GCA_011426435.1 of Lysiphlebus fabarum. Classification (NCBI taxonomy): domain Eukaryota; kingdom Metazoa; phylum Arthropoda; class Insecta; order Hymenoptera; family Braconidae; genus Lysiphlebus; species Lysiphlebus fabarum. The sequence goes on from WSYQ01000609.1 coordinate 14,326, forward strand.
CTGAAGGGCAATGCATGATATTTCATAATACTTTTTATTGCGTAAAATTAGTTTTAATACTGAAAATCAGGGAATGTAAAATATGACAGTGGTTCTCATTAAGATCTAAAATTATGAAGGAATGAATATTCCCTAGGAATATATTTAGGGTATTATCGGTAATAAAGATATCTTAAAATGACGTCATGGGTATATTGAGAATATTTGAATTTTTTTTTTTTTCTAATTTTATTGGTAGATAAAACGTATCTGCAAAATAAGTAAATAATGTATTTTTTTTTTTTTAAATAATAATTTCTATTTTATTTTTTTATAGATAAAATTGATCAAAAGAAAATAATAACTAACGAAAAGCCAACCAAATTTACATCATTAACTAATAATAATCAAGCTGATAATAATAATAACAAGAGTAATGATGATGATGAGATGCAACAAGTAAAAATTAATCCAAATAAACAATATATCACTAGCAACAATAAGCAAAACACATTGAACAATAATAATAATAATGAAGATGATGATGATGATGATGATGATGAACGACAACTCGAGAGTATAAATTTAAATAAAAAATATGTTAAAAACAATAAATTAAATTTTTACTTGTATCTCATCATCATCATTACTCTTGTTATTATTATCAGCTTGATTATTAATAGTTAATGATGTAAATTTGGTTGGTTTTCCGTTAGTTATTATTTTCTTTTGATCAATTTTATCTATAAAAAAATAAAATAGAAATTATTATTTAAAAAAAAAAAAATACATTATTTACTTATTTTGCAAATACGTTTTATCTCCCTGTTGGAATGGTACGGCGCGGTAAGTTTTGACATTACGTTGAACGTACAATGGGCAAAAATTCATTGTACATCCATTGTACGGTGTTGTTAAAAAATAAAAAACTGCTCACTGTACAATCGTTGTTCAGTGAGATTAAGAAAGAGCATGTTGCCCGTACAGTGAGCGTACATTGAGGCCCGAAAAAAAATAAGAAGTGGGAGGCAACGTAAATCCTACCGTACGGTGGACGTTCGTGGTTGACATGTAACACAGCATTGTACAATGGCATTACAGTGAGCATTGCATTAACCGTACGGTCATTGTACGTTGGCTATTACTTATACACTCGTGTTGCGTGGTATCGACACCGTACGGTGGCATATACAGTGCCTCCGTGGTTCTCAATCGACTGGTTGACGTTACACTGAAAAAACGTTCCTGCTGCCGGCACGGTCTACTGTACAGGTAATGGTAGACCGCCACAGCAGCGGGACGTCCGGGTAAATCAGCAGTAAGCACCGGTATATTCTCAGTAAGTTGTACTGCTAATACAGCAGTACAAAGCACTGCTGTGGCAACTGAACGCGCAGCTGTATGCGCAGCATATCTGTTTACATATTTTATGATTTGGTTGTTTATGTTGCTTATTGTCAATTTTAAATAATTTTATTACATATTTAATTTATAATTTTGGTTGTATATTATGGTTAGTTTTGTTATCTGTAAAATAAAAAATAAACTAATCAATTATCTTGCATATAAGTATTTTATGTCATCCCAAAATTCATCAGCTTCCTTTTTTCAGTGCAATTGCTTTCATTATTCAATAATTCTATTTTTTTAAATTAAATTTTATATTATTAATTTTTATATTGTTATTTAATAATTCTATTTTTTTAATTAACCCGCAAGTGAGAAAACAATATATAAAATATATATGGAATATGTATAAAAAATCTACGTCCAAATCCATATATATTCCATATATATTTTTTTTACTTTTATTATTTCAGTGAAAAATAATATTATAATATTCATTCAATTATTTATTAGTTATATATTAAAATTATTAATTATAATATATAATTACATTATTAATATAATAATATATTTATAGAATTGTATATATATTTTTTTTATTAAATTGTGAAACGAGTGTTTACGTGTCTCACAGCTATTATTTGTACCGCTCATACGCCGCAACTCATCAACAGTAAAATGTCCGTGCCTGCAGCGGTAACGTTTTTTCAGTGTATTTGCACGATGTAATAAAATATTCAATTTTCAATATTTTATTATTATTAGTATTATGAAAATTTTTATTTGTTGATTAAAATTAAGTACATGGTAATTTTATTTAAAACAAAAAAAAAAATTATCATGAAATGTACATTTTTCTAGGCACAATGCAATTGTTAATAAAAAATTTATTATTAACAATTACATGCAGCTATTAAAAATCAATTAGTTAAATAATTTTTTTATCATGTCTTGAGTAAATTAACGCGACCTTTTTGAAAATTGAATATATTATTACATCAAGCAAATAACGTCAACCAGTAGATTGAGAACCACGGAGGCACTGTATATGCCACCGTACGGTGTCGATACCACGCAACACGAGTGTATAAGTAATAGCCAACGTACAATGACCGTACGGTTAATGCAATGCTCACTGTAATGCCATTGTACAATGCTGTGTTACATGTCAACCACGAACGTCCACCGTACGGTAGGATTTACGTTGCCTCCCACTTCTTAATTTTTTTCGGGCCTCAATGTACGCTCACTGTACGGGCAACATGCTCTTTTTTAATCTCACTGAACAACGATTGTACAGTGAGCAATTTTTTATTTTTTAACAACACCGTACAATGGATGTACAATGAATTTTCGCCCATTGTACGTTCAACGTAATGTCAAAACTTACCGCGCCGTAATTGCCACCGTTGTACCGTGCAGAGTTCCACCAGGGCTACCAATAAAATTAGAAAAAAAAAAATTCAAATATTCTCAATATACTCATGACGTCATTTTAAGATATCTTTATTACCGATAATACCCTAAATATATTCCTAGGGAATATTCATTCCTTCATAATTTTAGATCTTGATGAGAACCACTGTTATATCTATCGGGCCGCATCGTTTTCAAGTAAGTCACCTGCTTTTTCTCAAGACAGACATCTACTAGAGATCTGGTAGCGTAATTATCTCACGTCAGAGGGACGTCAAAATTGATGTCTGTATGACATTCAGTGTCGAAACTCGACATTAGTTTCTTCCTGGGACAGCATGGCCACATATGAAAGAACAGAGTGGTGATAAAAGATGCTCGTTGTGAAGCCAAAGCTAAAGAAGCTGCTATACGCGCTGCATTCATTATACAGTAACGTGATGAGCGTAACGAACATAAAATATTGACTAAAAGAAAAAGAAAAACGGCAGAAAGAATGGGAGTCAAAATTGATAATGAGGGAGTTACAAAAATTCAAACTCCAGGAAAGGATTAAAGAGCTAATAAAAGAGCAAAAGTTTTCTTTGCTTTTTATCCACTTTTCTCCGAAAATGACAGCTGCATGAATATTGCATTTAATGTGGCAGAGTCTCAACATTTTAAAACATTGGTTGACACATTACATAAATTGAAGCCATCAACTAATTATAATCCTCCACATAGACAGAAACTTTCAACTACATTACTTGAAAAAGTACATCAAGATGTTGTATATTTAATGACTCCAAAAACCCTTTTTGAAGCGTGTATTTAAAGGTGCTCAAAAATGCCACCATTATTGTCTAAGCAACGCTGGACTCTCTGGTTGAAACTATCAACAGTTGACAGGAGTACAGCCCTTGTAATTGCTTGACAAGCATTCCTTATCCTTTCGATCATATTCTCTCTAGTTGTTGGAGCAATACGGTAAACCGTATGTTTCAAATATCCCCACAAAAAAAAATCAAGAGAAGTAACATCCAGTGATCTTGGAGGCCATGCGACTGGTCCACCCCAATTTCACCAGGTGAATAATCCATATTTCAATTTTTCATTGAGACTAATTTTTGTTGGGGAAATGGGTTAGGCATATCAACTTTTGTTAATTGAAAAATGTTTTTGAATACAAATAAATGAATTGATTTATGCAGATTTAGGTTCGCTCGTGTGAAAGAAGTGCAGAAGTAACCTTTTTTTCTTAAATTATGATTTTAAGATCCTCAGGAGTTAATTAATTATCATATAGAAATATCTCCGTAATTAGAAAATTACGGAGGAAAAATGTTTGTGACGGAGAAAATTACGGAGAAATTCAAACAGACCCTACAAACTGACCAAAACACAAAATGCATTCGTGCAAACTAGTGAAAAACAGTAAACCTTACATTCTGAGCGATTTCGGCGATGGGACAGTTTATTTAAAAAAAGAAAAAACAATTCGAATTTTTTCGACACTATTCTTTTCTTTTTCTTTTTCCACCAGATATATTTTTTGATATCGTTTTAAATAGGTTAATAGTTACTTACTGCATATATGTCTTGTGTGGCATCATTGATGAACAAATTGTTGGTCCTTGGTTTTTTGACAGAACAGTTACTGCTGCGCAATACTTGTATTTTTTACAGTATGGGTAGCCGGAACTCTTAGAGGGGCTTAGTTTGAACGTGCGTCGAAGAATGTGGTTCCAGCAAGATGGAGCGCTACCTCATTGGGCTCTGATTGTTCAGTATTTGGTAATAGATGGATTGGGCGGGGTGGACCAGTCGCATGGCCTTCAAGATCACTGGATGTTACTTCTCTTGATTTTTTTTTTGTGGGGATATTTGAAACATACGGTTTACCGTATTGCTCTAACAACTAGAGAGAATATGATCGAAAGGATAAGGAATACTTGTCAAGCAATTACAAGGGCTGTACTCCTGTCAACTGTTGATAGTTTCAACCAGAGAGTCCAGCGTTGCTTAGACAATAATGGTGGCATTTTTGAACACCTTTAAATACACGCTTCAAAGAGGGTTTTTGGAGTCATTAAATATACAACATCTTGATGTACTTTTTCAAGCAATGTAGTTGAAAGTTTCTGTCTATGTGGAGGCTTATAATTAGTTGATGGCTTCAATTTCGGTAATGTGTCAACCAATGTTTTAAAATGTTGAGACTCTGCCACATTGAATGCAATATTCTTGCAGCTGTCATTTTCGGAGAAAAGTGGACAAAAAGCAAAGAAAACTTTTGCTCTTTTATTAGCTCTTTAATCCTTTCCTGGAGTTTAAATTTTTGTAACTCCCTCATTATCAATTTTGACTCCCATTCTTTCTGCTGTTTTTCTTTTTCTTTTAGTCAATATTTTATGTTCGTTACGCTCATCACGTTACTGTATAATGAATGCAGCGCGTATAGCAGCTTCTTTAGCTGTGGCTTTACAACGAGCATCTTTTCTCAAAGAGGGTTTGGAGTCTTTAGATACAGTGGAAGTGACGAGCCACTGAGACGTCATCTTTGCTACATACACATACACATACACATACACATACACATACACATACACATACACATACACATACACATACACATACACATACACATACACATACACATACACATACACATACACATACACATACACATACACATACACATACACATACACATACACATACACATACACATACACATACACATACACATACACATACACATACACATACACATACACATACACATACACATACACATACACATACACATACACATACACATACACATACACATACACATACACATACACATACACATACACATACACATACACATACACATACACATACACATACACATACACATACACATACACATACACATACACATACACATACACATACACATACACATACACATACACATACACATACACATACACATACATTCTGAGCGATTTCGGCGGAGAAGAATAAATTTAAAAACATGCTTCTAAAATGGATAGTAATTTTTTAAAAATGGCTTTAGCTGAAAAATTTTATTCAGAAAAAGTGTTAGTCGTATTGTCAAATATTTTTTAATAAAAAAAAAACCACCTAACCTTAAAGTCGGCTTTGTTCATACTTTGAACTTCGCCATTTTGAATTTTTTTGTAATTTTTTTTTTTTTGATTGTTTTTTCGAGTCCTACAACTTTTTCAAATACTATTTTTCGATTGGAAGCATATTTTTCGAGCAAAATCCATCAAAAGGTGAAATTTAGCTAAAAAAAAGTTGATTTAATCGAAAAAATTTTCAATTAAAAAGTGTTAGTTTTGATGTGAAAAACTTTTTGGTACAAAAAAAAAGTACAGTTCCCATTTAAAAGAATTATGTTCTTTTAAATGGGAAACTCCGCCATTTTGAATTTTTTTGATTTTTTTTTTTAAATTTCTATGTCCCCCTCTGTTTTCTATAACTTTTATTTAACCTTTTTTTCAATTTGAGCCATATTGTATAGTATTTATGTTTACTAATTTTAATTTAATAAAATTAAATAATATTTTTATTTTATCATCATTCAGGGCTATTATACTGGATTTAATAAAAAAAAAAAAAAAGTGTAAACTATTCAAAAGACCAAGTTTATCAAACCAATTGAAATTCTTTTTTATTATTATCCTTTTGTTCTCATGACTCATTATTTATGTTTTCCAATAATATAATGTCAGATGTCAAATTCAAATGACTAGATAATAATTATTTATTATTTTTTAGTATTATTAAGAATTATTTATATTATACAGGCTGTCTCTGGCTGCATATGACGTTATTTCTTTATAAAATTCTATAGACACTTGAGTAAATTAAAAATAAAAATAAAAAAAATAATAATAATTAATTAATAGAGCATAAGAAAGTAATCAAGTGAAATAAAAGTAGTTGCTGTTATAAATAATTATAACGAGCAATTTTTAATTGATCTTAAATCTAAAAAACAAGAAGCTATGAGAAAAAAAAAAATAAAAAAGAATGATGACATGTTAATTCTTTATCAAAAAAAACAGTTGACGAACTTAGTTGTTATTTTCCATGTCGACGTTATTTTGTCGCTTTAATTTCATCAACAAAACAGCTGTCTCAGCAAAGGAAAATTTCATAACTTATTATTGTTCATAAAATGCAAATTTAAAAAAAAAAAAGATGCTTGTTACTAATTCGAATTCAATTTTTTGTTACAAAAAATGTTGTTCAACAAAAAATAAAATGTAAAATTCATAACGAATTTATAGAATCTCATTAACGATAAAAAACTGATGTACTTTTTTATTTTTCAACACATCAATAAACGAATAAATTTAATTTGACAGGGTAGAAAATTTATTGATATATATTCGGTTAAATTTATGTACCGAAAATTATCTAGCATCAATACTTATCTGACATCTATAAGAAAAAAAATTATCCAAACTTGTTATTTTTATTTTAAATATAAAAAAGAAAATTTAAATTTCTAGATTAAAAATCAAAAAATTGAATAAAAATACTTGAATTATATTTTTTTGATTTACTATTTATAAAAAGTAGATAAAACATGTTAATAAAAAGAATTTAAAAAAAAAATATATCTAAGATAGATTTATCTGTTTATTTTATTTAATTTTTTATTCATTTCTTTTACAAAGAAAAAAATTATACAGCAATTTTTTTGACATATTTAAATTGTCGTTTTGTTATTATTATTTATTCTTTTTAAAATGATTCACCTATGAATGAGTAAAAGCTTTATATCAACAAATAAAAAAAAAATAAAAGACAACTATTAAAAAAAAAATATGTAGGTAAAAATAAAAATAAAAAATACTTGACGATGAGAGACAAGTATTATATTTGTGATTTATACAAAATACAGTTTTATGATATTAAAAAAAATATATTTTTCACACAAAGAATATAAAATAGTTATGCAAAATAGATTGATGGATTCACTACAATCTATTATTATTTATTACTGTGTTTCAAATTTATACGCTTCACATACTCTCTTTTAAAGATTATATATACAAAAACAAATTCCCATCAAAAGCTTTTTTTTATTCATTCTACTTTACAGTCTAATATATTTAAACTTTTTCCTACGAAATGTTAAACTTACTAAGTGTCGAACACATATATAAACTTAAATTTAACTCAATCATATTTAATTTTAGTTGAAATTATTAAGAAATTATCTTTGTAATATAATTTTAACAAAAACTTTAGTTTCATAAAACTTGTTTAATTTACAAGTTAGTACATTTCAAATAAATGAATAAATAAGTAGTAAATAAACCATTATAAATAACTAAATTTATTTTTCATAATACTAAATATTATTTATATATTTATTAATTATTATTTCTACAATTATTAAATGTTATTATTAAAAAATATCAAGATAAATATATTCAGAATAAATGAGAAGGTAATCAAATAAATAATTCAAACTCAATGATGTAAAATATCAATCTTTTCTCTTTAATGAACTTAAGTATAAGATGATCTAGTCAGAGCTATGTGATGGTCAAAATTAGACTAACATCTTAACAAAATAATCCTTGTCTATTTCCTTAATATTCCTGATTTCTCTTTTTAGACATGTTAACTATAAAATCCTCAGTTACACAATTTTACGAGGACATACCAACATCTGTTACGCACTTGGACCTCACAGAACAGTCATAAAAACAATTGACCCATAAAACCTGATACTTGAAATGCACATCATGCAACATCCCTTATTTTTATTACTTCGTTTCACTTGCTCTAAATCTAAAATAAATTTTAAATATATATTCCAACACTAAATAAATTTAAATGTCAATTTTTATAACTTTATTGAATCAAAAATAATCGTTTTATCGTGTTTTTTTTTTAATATTTAATTATGAATTTTTTGTAATAAATTATTTATGCAAGTAAACAAATCATGTCTAAAAATAATATGGATTATTAATTTTTTAAAAAAATTTTCTGTGTTAAACTATATTTATTATTTGTTGAAATTATAATGAATAAATTTCATTAAATATGATAAACCAACACATATATTTACATAGATATATATATGCACTTCACAATAATATTCTAGTATTTACATAATTGTCAATAAAATGCACGTACCAATTAAAATTCTGTGTAGAATATTTCGAATTTTAATTTATTAATTTACCACAAATACAATTATTTATTCAAATGTTTTTAATATAAATTACTATAAATACATTACACGAAATTTTTATTTTATCTAATCTAATTTAGAGTGAATATAAAAGGTCGCAGTCCTCTACAAATTATTCGTTTAGCTGATTTTTTTTATTATTTGGGCCTCACTTGAATCCTCAAATTCTTAATTTGTATATAAAATATCTATCTGTTGTTTATTCATTTATGAGTAAAAATAAATTAATTTATTCACTATACATGAAAATGTCATAACCAAAATCACGTATATAGCACAAATAGAATTTTATAAAGAGACGAATATTGACATTAACATCATCATCAGGTTTTGAAAATAATATGTCATCATGTTAATAACGAAAAAGCGTCAAAGCTTAAACTCTGCTGTTGGTTGCTTTGAATTATGTAGACTTGTTGGTGAACAGCCAACAAGTAGTTTATCTGATACTCAATATTTTCATGATAAATCCTAGCTTTATTTAAGCTCAAGTTATTGTACAATATTTTACATGTTCTATATGTTTTATGAACATTTATATTATATAAGAATATTGAGAATTTCAATTATCGAATTCCAAAAAAAAAGACAAAAAACTGTTTGAATAGCAAGATTTGTAACAAGCTGAGTGAAAAATATTGCACTATTGCAACACATAGCGACAGTGTAGAAACTATATATACTTGAGGAGTTTAAAAATAAAAGATGGATGCTTCATTTAATAAATGAAAATAAAAAAAAAAATGAATAATAAACAAAGTTTTAAATATTGTTCTAAAGTATTCAATAACATATTAAAAAATCTTCAGCTAACATTAATATTCTATTCTCAATTAATAGAATAAAAAACTTCCACGTTTGATAAATTCAATGATAATGAAAAAATACAGTCAACTTAATCATGAATCTCGATCTCAGGATTGACCTATTAAATATTCCAAAAAGGTTTTACAAATTCTTACCAACGTGACGTTTAAAATAATTAATAACTAAATAAATAAAATTTTTCTCTATATGTTAATGTACATTTCTCTGCTATTTATCTGTTTTTTCGGACTTTTATCAATTTTTCACAAAAATAACCCATGGTAAAACTATTAACTTACACCGTCTTTTCTCCACCTTTTTTTATGGTGAAAAAAACCAGATAAAAGGGTGAAAAACTGAGAAATTAAATGGAAAACAATAAGTGTCTCGGTGAAATAAAAATAAAGTACCTGTAAATTTAGAGTCAGAAAAATTGATACAACTTCAAGTTGTACTCAAATTCACACGGTTTTCTTTCAAATAGTTTATTATTTACTAGACATCTTATATACATATAGCTAAACAAAAATTTATCAACAAAAAAAGAAATAATATATATTCATATAATAATAAAAATAGTTTATTATTATTATTTTTTTTTTTATGAATATATAAAAGATATTTGTTTTTCTGGAATGCATGCAATATTACGTCACGATATTGTTTGAAACACATTTTTTTTTACATAAAAAATAAAAACATGCTGCTTTTTTGCTTCAATAAAATTTTATAGACACAATATCGAGTGATAAAAAAAAATTTATTTTTTTTTGTTTACTAGAAGAAGAAATGTGCATCCAGCACATTTAATTTATTTACGAGTTATTATATTATTACTTTTTTATTTATTTTAAAAAACAAATACAAGTATACCCAATTGTTGATTTTATTTAAAATTATTTTTAATTCTTAAAATAAATATTAAAAAAGTAAAATAAAAAATAAGTTTTAAAATGATAAATAAAATAAACAAATTTTTTTTTTCTAAATTTATAAATAATAAATTATTTAAATAAAAATAACAAACATAATTTTTATTTCGTGTAAACAACGTTATGCATTTTTTATTTAAGATAAATAATCTCAACATTGAACACTGACTATACATTACATTATAATTCGTTTTACATTATTTTATTTATAATAATTATTAAGTTTATTAGTTTCCGTATGAAACCATTTTTTTTTTTAATTCTTTCTACAAAAAGAAAAAAAAATATCGTTATTTTTGGTTTATTAATTTTTTTTTTAAAATCACTAGATATTTTTTTTATATATGTTTTATTTATTTATTTTACTTGTCTTAATAATGATTAGTATATATTTTTTTTTTTTCAATTAACATTTTATTATTTCCCTGTATGAATTTTTTTTTTTTTCATATTTTCATTTATATTCTAATATTTTTATCTATTTTTTAATTTAATTTTGTTTATATTAATATGTTAACAACGTGTGTTAAAATTTTACTGTTGCTTTGAATTTTAATGTTAAATTATATTCGCGAATATATATTCATGAAGAAAACAAAAAAAAAAAACGTGATTATATATATTTATATATATTTATTTATTTTTTTTCTCTACAGTATTTTTTAATATTATGTGGTACAATCCTTAAAATTGTATTATTATTATCATTATTGTTATTATTATTTTGTATTATAATTATTATTAAATTCCTAATAAATTAACTTTATTATTATTTTTATATTTTTTATCACAAGTACGGGATCGTCGTTGATTATTTTAATTTCAAATTTAAATTCTAATTCATTTAAAATTTTGTCTTATTAATATTTTTTTTTTTTTATTTTCAAAAAACGACAAAATGATATTTATGAATTTTATAAATTGACATTCATTAATTATTATTTTTTATCGTAACCATTTTATAATTTTTTCTCACGAGATAAACGTTTATATCTCACTAAATATTATTTCACAATTTTTATTATTATTATTATTATTATTTTAAAATGGTATTTATTGCTGTTTTTTGTTGTTTTTTGACTTGTATCGAAAGTCGTTGAGCTGTCAATTTATGTATTTTTTTGTTTAAAATTTTGTTTGTACAAACAAAACTGTATTTGCAATTTAAAAGTTAAAAAATTAATCATATAAAATTCGTTATATTTTTCAATTTTTTAAAGTTTTTTTTTTTTAATTTTTAAAAATGGGAAAAAGAAAATGAAAATTATTTATTCATAATGAGTAAACATTTTATCCATTAGAATATTGCAATAAAATAAATATATATATATATATATATTGAGATTATAAAGTTGTTGAGTATATATTTTTAGTATCATGTTTTTATGAAAAACATCTAGCAATTTATTTAACACGTTATTGTCTCAACTGAATATTGTATTTTAAAGCAATATTCTAATGGAAAATTCAAACTTAGATTTACTTATGTATTTTATTTTTTATTATATGTCGTATTGCAATTTACATTTACCTTTATGCATCCAGTACCTAACAACCCTCCAACCCCTTTGATATTCATAGTCAGAAAAAAAAAAAAAAAAAAAAAAAAAAATGAAATAAAATAAAATAACGGAAATCGATTTTTTTTTTATTATTCTTTTTTGATTTCCATACAGAAGACGAGAAATTTTTATTATAAAATATATATATATATGCACATATTTTTTTATTTTATAAATCAAATGTATTTATAGAAACGGAAACCCAATTTTAAATTGCATTTTATGAGTGTATATGAAATTTGATAAATTCAAAAAATATTTTATTTATTATTACGAAAAAATAATATTGTTATTTTTTAAAAAAGTAATAAATCATGTTTTATTAAATTTATATATCAATTTTTCAAATTATTATTTTTTATTTTAAATAAAAAAAAAAAATAAATAAATAATTAATTAATTTTTAAGAATAAAAAAATAAAACATTAAAATTTTTGAATTTTAGTATTAATTTAATCAATCAATTGAAATTTTATTTACTTAATTTAACACAAGTTTGGTGATAGTAAAATAGTGCTTGAATTTTTTTGTATTTATTTCACTAAGTGATAAACTCTCGACATGTCTGATGAATTGTTCAATCGTGGAAATCGATTTAATATCGTTTTTCTCTTTTAACCTTTGCTCTACATGTATTTTTTTTTTTTATTCTCATTATTGTTTTTTTTTTTTTTTTTTAAATTGTTTGCTTTTATTTTACTCCGAGTTTTCTCATTAAATTTGAAGACAATTGACTATTAAGATTGATGATCCATCTTGGTATTTAAATATATATATTTTTTTATATTTTTTAATTATGAACATTTAATTTCTTTTTTGAAATTAAAATATCCAAAAGTAATTTAACTGTAAAAATATTTCTTGCAACGTTTTAATTTTTTTCATAATAATATTTCAAGAATTTCTCATCAATATTTTTTTCACAGTAAAATAAAAAATTTTAAATGGTTATTAAAATTTATATTTACTGTACTGTATGAATATGAAATTTTTTTATTTTTTTACTTAATTAATAAATATATGTAAAAAAGGAAAAAAAAAAAAAAACTAATATAAGTTTTTTTTTTTTTTTTTTTGAAAATTACTGTTTAATTTTAAGAAATACTGTTTTGCATTATAAATGGCTGAATAATGTGTATAGAATAATTTCAAAAGAAAATTAACGTTTGTTGACCTAACGTAACAAAATATAAGCTTTTGTGTTGCAAAATTTTATGTCTTTTATTGTATCCATAAGCTTGGTTTACTTGATAATAATATGAATAAATCATAATTAAATAATTCGTTTAAAAACTGAATTTAATAATTTTTTAACTAAAAATATTAGAATTAAAAATAAACTGAAATTATTGAGTATAAATAATATGAATTTAATAATATCATTGTATTTTATAAAAAATAATTTGATAGATTTTTTTTGTTACGGAGAAAAATTCTCTACATTTTTCATATTAAGAAAAAACAAAACAAGTCATCTCTTTTTTTTTCTTATGAAAAATTTAATTGTATTTTTTATTTTTAAATTATTTTTTTTAATACTTTGATAATTTTTTTAATAATAAAAAAAGTCGTTGATTAATGGATTTTGTTTGAGAGATTCTAATATTGCCAATACAAAATTTTTAACCAAGATAATTTTTTTCATTTTATTTTTTTCCATTATTCAGTCATATATATCTTTTTATTTATTCATTGTTTTATGAAATTCAATATTTTTTATCATGAAATATAATGCATCACAAAATTTTAATTATCCTGCAACTATCAACTTGTATTATTCAATTTTTCCAGTTGCATGATTTTAACTGAAAAAAAAAATTCCACTTGACACTATGTCAATTTAAAAATAAAAAAACAACTAATTTAAAAATAATCATAATAAATTTTTCAATAAATCAATCACATATTTTCCTGAGCATAAAAAAAAAAAAATCATAAGGAAATAGAATTTTTCAACAACCAATAATGTAACCTGTAAAGAATAAAGTAAAAAAAAAAAAAATAATAAAAAACAATAATTAAAATAATAAGAAAATCAAAAAATTGACGAGAACAAAAAATAGATTTATTAAAAATAAACATAAAATATATATATATATTTTTTTTTCCATCGATATAAATTAATATTTATATAATAATAATAATAACAATAATAATAATAATAATAATAATAATTTGAGTAAACATATAATTAATGTAAAATATTGATGGAATAATATTTGAAAAGGAAAACAGTTTGATAAAGAGACAAAAATAATAATAATAATAATAATTAAATTGAAAATAAACAAAAAATAATATCAAGGTCTCGACTAAATCCTACTATCTTTATAAGAAAAATTAAATATTATTAATAATTAATATATTAATTTAATATAATAATAAAACAGTATTATTATCACGTTTTTTTCTTTTTTTTTTTTTTTTTCTTTATCTTTCGGTAACTATCACACTGCTATTCTGTTATCACTGTCGCAATCCAATTTTAATTATTGGATTGTCTATCAACGACTATAAATATACGTAAAATAAATTTTCATATGGAAAAATTATTTTTCCTTGAATTATTATTGTTCATCGTATTAATGACTTGATCGAGACCAAGGTAAAAATTAACATTTATAAATTAAAATTTTAATAATTATAATAATAATAAAATAATAATAATAATGTTATTATTTTTAATACAGAAAAATTATTATTTTTTTTCTAGTTATTTTTTTATTTTTTTACAATAGATGAAAAATTTTATATTATAAATTAAATTCTGACTCTCATTTCCTTTTTCCTCGTTTGTTTAATATATGTAAATTAATTTAATTTAGTTTTTTTTTTGTCGGAAAATGTACAGTTTTGTTTGTTTTTATCAATTTAAAATTTAAAAATTTAAAGAATATTATTTTAATTGTTATTATTATTATTATTATTATCATTATTATTATTATTTATATATATATATTTCAAATTTTCATTTTATCTAAAATTACAAATACGCATTGACTACTTAAATTCTAAGGGGTTTTTATTTTTTAATCATCATTGCCAGATTAATCTGCAATCATCATCAAATTTTTAAAACAATTTTTTTTATAAAATTTATTAATTAAAAATTATTTAATTTCAATTTTAAAATAATTTAATATTTTAATTTTCCTTTTTTTTTTTTTAATATATTTATCGAGTATTTATAGAAATTTTATTATCCAATTTTTTTTTATAAAGAAAATATTTTTTTTTTATTTAATTATTATTTTTTCTGATGATTGAAGAACTGGACTTTAATTAGGCTCTATATTTTCTTTTTCATAAATTTATTATAAATCAAAAACATTTTTTTTTTTTTGTCAAGTTTTCAGTTAAATATGAAATTCAATTTAATTTATATGATTTTGTAGAAAAAGAAAATTTATATTATTGCTATTTGATAATATTAAAAATTAAAATTAATATTATTATTTTTTATTTAAAAAATAAGAAAATTATAATTTTTTTTATATTTCATATAATTTACATAATATTTATTAAATTAAATAAAATTCATATTAACTGAAAACTAGGCAATTGTTCTACTTAAAACACTCAAATGTATGTAATTTTATTATCAGCTAATTATAAGGCATGGAGTATACGTTATCATGTCAATTGAAATTTGATATACGAAATTAAAAAAAATAAATAAAAATTTTTCTAATAATTATTTTAAAAAAACAAACAAAAAAAGTTTCGTTAAAATGACAACTTTCGAACTTTTTATTATATAGATTATTTTCGATGATTATATTTCGTTTCATTTATTTTGTAAACTACCCCATTATCACCTTAACTAAAATCTAATTAACGCAAATAAATTTCCATGCACTCATTATTAATTTTTTATTAATTTTTCCTATGTTTTTTTTTTTTTGTTTTTTTATTTTTTATTATTTTTTTTTTCCCTTTTTATATATTATTATTTTTGCTTATATATTTTTCATCTATTTTTATTCTCTTTGCTTGATTTGCTTCGTTGGTAAACTATTTTGGTATTTGTAAATTATTATTAGTTAATATTATATATTTTATTTCATTTTTTTTTTTTTTTTTCATATGAAAAAGAAAAAAAAATATTGTAAGTATATAGATATATAGTTTTTTATTTTTTTTTTTTTTTCTTTAATGTCGGCTAGAGAGTCTCAAGAATTTTAACAAGTAATTATTTTTATAAATTTTATTAATTTTCTTGAGGATCACAGTCATCTCTGTGTTGTTTAATTATTTATTTGTTTTTTGTTCTTTTATAATATATTATTAATTGATTATTATTATTATTTTTATACACCTCACTCATGTGTCTAAATTAAATAATCAATTTTTTTTTTTTTTTAATTTTTATATATATAAATTAATTCATGGTTAGGCGCTTGGTATGTATATATAACTATTTTTTTTTTTTTTTTTTAGTGGTTTTCTTATTGTTGAAAACCACGGTCAATCACAAATACCTTTAGCTCAAAAAATAATAATAATTATTATCTATTTATTAATTTTTAAACACAAAATAATTGATTTATAATATTTTTATTTTCAATGCAATCGAGGTTTTATTTTTAACATGATTTAATTGTTGCAATTGGAAATTAATTATTGTTTTTGACAGGGATATTATTGACAGAATTTCATTTGTCTCAATTCAAAATGAAAATCCAAAATACCGATAGAAAATAAAAATTTATGCACTGATTATTTCAATAAAAAAATAATGAAAATTAAATTAAATTTAAAATACTATTTTTAAATGAAAAAATATACCTGTATAAATAAATTCACAAATAATGGATTAAATTATAAAAAATTTTTAAACTATTTTAATTAAATAAAAAATTAAAAATTTAAATTTTAAAAAAATCCTTGAATAAAAGATATTAATTTTTTTGAATATTTTATTAAACAAAATGGTAATAATAAACTTTTTGAATATTGAAAAAAAAACTATTTCAAGTTTAATAATAAATAATTAAAAAAAAAAAATTTTTAAATATTTCTCAGATTCGATTTTGATGGACAAACATTGTGAAATTAATTGAGCTTTTAAAACTCTTTTCTTTCTTGAATATTCATGCAAACCACTCACAATTTTATATATATTTAATTTTTTTTTAATTCACTTTCTTTTACCAATCGAATCACAACTTTGTTTGAACAAACGTATTTCAAATTATTTTTTTTATATATATTTATTTAAAAGTTTAAAGAGTTGCATGCAAATCATACCCCTGTATTTTATTATCTCAAAGAAAATGAATAAAAAAAAAATGTTCATTTATCCTCAAAGATAAACTAAGCTATTTTTTATAAATTTTTTTTTTTTATTCATCATTTTATAAAAACCAATAACGACAGTTGCCTCGATAGCAATGAAAATAGAAATATCTATATCAAAAAAAAATAAAATAAAATAAAAAAAATTCAACAAATAAATACACTAAATGTTATTAAATATTATCAAGTGTAAATAACATATGACAATTCAACAAATATTATAATATTCATCTATTATTTTAAAATTAATCAATAAAATTAATAAACTCATTTAAAAATTAATTATTTATATGCATATTTATATATATATATATATTATTTAAAATCGATGACTCAATATAATATTTATTAAAAATTAACAAATTATTTATTTGTTTATTTATTTAATAAATATTATCACGATCTATTCATCTCAAGACTTTATGATCACTTTTCTTTATCTATATCTTTGTTATTGTATTATTAATTTTTAACTATTTTTTTATTTTATGTATATAATTTTTGTATATATATTTTTTATTTATTTATATATTATATATATTTATTTATTTATTTATTTTTTTTTTTTAGGCATATCTATATGTGAACTCTACCCTTGTATCCCGGAAAGACTGGTGGGCCAATCCTACAACTACTTTTTTTTTTTTTTTTTTTTTTTTTTTTTTGCATAACTTCTTTCTGACCCTTTTCGTCCTATTTATTATTATTAAATTTTTATTTATTTATTTATTTATTTAACTTTTTTTTTT